>SEMN01000121.1:0-247500 GCA_005408345.1 Macquaria australasica | reverse complement strand
TTGTGCTCGGGGCTTCGTCTCTCTTATCATAAATTGTGTCTGGCTTTCCCTCTGTGCTGGCCTTCAGACTGTCGACTACAAAAAGGATCACATTTCAGCGGCCATGGCAACACATATGTAAAACTAAAGAAAGACTAACTTTATTCTGTGAGGCTGTACTACAACAAGAGAAAAACTCCACGCTAAGCCACTTTGAACTGAGTGGTTGTCTTTCTCACGGTGGCCTGTGGGCCAATTGAGATAGTACTCAGAAAACTGGTCACGGGGGGAGTGGCCCTGGGGCCACAGTCGACAAGACAGTGCCAGCGAGGAGGGCAACTTCCTGACCTGACAGCACTGTGGTCACAAGACAGCCTCCTTTGACCTCAGCCCTGTCAGTCAAAACCGTCACAATAAAAAGCTGGATTCACTGCATTCCAATGAAACTGTGCAAAGCTTTCTCTGCCTTTATTATCAGACACCATCAATACTGAGGGAAAACACAGGGGGCAAATATAGTGTGCAATGCTTAGGTTTCCTTAAGGGCAAATATTTAGTTTGGTATGCAAGTGGAAAGCCTGCAGTTAAAACACTAGATAATATCTGACCATGTGTTTGTGACAAAGCTGCTATTTATTCACTATTCATTGGTTTGTTGACTAAAATTGTGCTAAATTTATGGTTGAGTTATAGTTGGCAGCACACACGCAATAAAAAAAGGACATGTGAGAGGTTTAACTAAAAAACATAGTACACTATTGACCCCTTCCTCTCTTCATATTTGATAAGACGGGGAGCTGCTGGATGTGAGAGGAATCTCATTCTTCCCATAACCCCCAGCGTGGCTGTGGAGCATTTTTTCCATCTATCATGACCTTTACTCCTGACATGGGAGATCCTCTCTCCAAGTCATAAGCCTCTGGGTTAAAGAGGATAACTGCTGTAAGCAAAAATGGAAACTGTCAGAGTTAGAGAGCTACAGCAGTCGTGAGTGAGTTTGTCTTATTTTTGTAGGGTCAGAACAACTGTAAGGGCCTACAGCTTTCATAAATCAGAATCAGACACAGGTTTATAGGCCAAGTGTGTTTGGACATACAAGGAAAACTGAGTTGCAGTGGTAGAGAAAATAAAAAGGGTAATAATTAAACTAAAGCTCCAATTTTCATCATCTTCAGGCTTTGTCCAATGGGAATATATCCATTTAGAATCCAATAATATTTACAAAATAATAAATAAATTTAAAAAATGTGATAGTGAGGTTAATAATTTGTCTGTTGTTCTCTTGTTGTGAATGTTGTCTTATTCTGCCACATCAAGATAATGACACGTTTATAGAAAACTTACTGGATTATTTCCCATTTTTTTCTGTTAAATTAGAGTTTAAACCACTGTCACCTGATAAAATGTACATTGTTTTGCATAACACGCCCACATGAAATGAAATCAAACTAAACTAAACTAATTTCAAATGTAATATTTTTATGTTGGCTAATAAAAGAGATCATAAACCCTTACCACCAGGTTTCCCTTCTGAATGCAGGCCGCCCCGGAGCCCTGGATAACGCTGTCCAGAACCTGAACATCGCTGCTGGGAGAGTTGGAGCAGTTCCTGCGGCCTTGTCGGATCTCCTCCTCGATGTCTCCAAACTTGAAAGCGCACAGAGCAGACTTTCTGTCCCCCTTGGAAAACACTCCAAACAGGTACGGCTCCGAGCTCTTCCCGTCGTCCCTGTGGATCTCCGCGGGGTAAACAGACAGCAGCCGGTTGTAAATGTTCCCGTTAAATCCACACTGTAGAGGCATCTGGATGTAGGATTCAGTAAGCTTCCTGCTCTCCGGTCCGGAGGGTTTTCGGGGGTTCTCGGTATCCAGACATATCCTGGCGAGGATGCTGTTGGGCTGGCTCTCCTTGTGGCCCATTTTCGCATCATTATTGAAGGCAATGTAAGAATAAGTCTTCTGGATGAAAGCGTGGACGAAGTTCAGCTTGTTTTTGGTTTTAACCTCTTGTTTGATCTTGAACACATTATCCTCTGAAGGGTTAATGTCATAGGTGAAAAGTCGGGATAAATCCTTGATGTTCAAGGAGCGGATGGCGATCTCCGGGGTGTTTTCAAAGCGCAGGTCCTCCTTGCTATGGTTTTTGGGGAAAAACAGGGTACCAGCCCCTGTGTAAGTCGCCCCGACAAGGAGCCGGGTGTTTCCCCCGTGGCTCTTGAAGATGAGCCCGACAGTGGATGCGTTCGGGTGATTGGCAGCGATGTTGAGCATGCTGGGGAAAACAGTCTTCTCGCCCTGAGGTGGGAACTCCACCGCTATCTCCGAAATATTCTCCATTTTTCGGAGCTCACAGAAGCCTTGATACACGGATCCACACACCACCACGACCCCTTGCTCCCGGTCCAGCTTCAGGAGCTTGTTGTAGTTGTCAGTGAGGGATTTGGGATGCTCGCACGGAGCCTGGGGCAGCTGTGGCGCATGGCACAACAGGTTGTCCTCCACCGGCCCGGTCCTCTTCTCCACCTCGATGCTCAGGGTCCCGTTCAGCTGGTAGACTGTGTTGACGGTGGCCAGGTAGACCTTTCTTGACACCGGGTCCACCACGAAGTTATTGGTCTGATTTGGAGACGCGAATGCCTGTTGGATGTGCAGCGCGCTGGCACTCCGGCGCGTCTCCAAAGCCAGGACGCCGAGGAGCAGAACAGCTATCTCTATCGAAGGAGGCATTTTTCCTTCTGACCGGCTTCCGCGTGTTCTGTGCCGAGGGGTGCATTGAGCAAAGACAAAATTGTGTGTTTGTTCCTAATGCGACAATCCGAGAGGAAAGGCTGTTTCCTGCTCAACGCCTAAGCCCAGAATGACGCGATAAGCGAGTCGTGCTTCCTTTTCTGGCTGCCTCCTCTGTCCCTCTCTGCCCACTGTGCGGCTCAGCAGCCTCTCTCCCGAGGCACACTGAGACACAATACCTTGTTGAGATTTTTATGATCTTTAAACAATAGCCTATTAGAGACAGTTAAAGTCGATTTGTTGATGCGCAATTTCTGGACAATGTCCTGCCCGCAGAAATGTGATCAAACTTGTTTGGAGTCACGTGTTAGTCCGGCTTATTCAAGAACTGGCATTAATAAAGTGCAAGTTCAAGTAAAATGTGGACTTTACTGGCAACAGGGGCGTCAACTAATTAACCCTGAAGAGTGGCATTAATGTCACCTCCCATCAAAGCGCTGTCAGGCCAGTCTGCTGTGACTGATCATTGTACCATTATTAGATGTAGCTTACTAAATTATTAGAGCTAATTTGTTCCGAATGTCATTTTTTTTTTTCATTTTGTCCAGCTACATTTGAAACTAATTTGTTCTGATCCAACTAAAAGATCAAATACTAACATGGTCTGATATTAACTTCATTTTAAATATGAACTTATTTAAGCTATAATGTCAGCTCATCCTGCCATATGAAGTTGTAATGACCATCCACTTCTCCTTTCAAGATGGGCCACTTGATGAATCTCCGCCCCTGCGTGGTTCCGCTCATCTCGGGGTTAATGACGGGTCACCGTCCCACCTCCTGTGCTCCCCAGTCCCTCGGCTCTCAGATTAGTTCTGCAGATCCGGAGGGTTCCGTTTTGGGCACATACGGCACGGTAAGCACCGTGAAAGTGCTACCAGATGGGCACATCAGCACACCTTTCCGGTGTTTGACATGCACATCTATCCAACATAGCTTTCTTGCGCGCTTTACCTCATAAATATTCAAACACAACACATGCGCCCCCACTCAAAAATGCACGAATATGGTTAGCATTTTTGTCTCTGGATGGATTGTGCATATGCTCACATCTCTGAATAGAAATGAATGATCCCTAGTAGGGAGACGACCACGAATGTGTCAGACACTGCATAAATCAGTTTGCAGGCGAGCCCGAGAAGTGTTATCTCTGAATACATGCAATAATTAAAGTTGATGCTAAATCGTGCGCAATCGCTTGTGCCTATTTACTGCGGCCTCCTCTGGGGACAAACTCACTCTCTCCTCTCGCGGCTCCCCCGTCACCACTTGCAGCTTTCAGTAGGGCAGATAAGTGCGCCCCGTGTTTACCTTGGCGCACAGCCATGCGCATCAAATCTGGCAGAGTAGAAAAGGAGGAAAGCGCTCTGATAAAGTGCAACATAATGACCCCCCCCAATTGCACAGCACAATGACTGAGCCACCAACACTGTACGCGTGCGTGTGAGCGCGAGCCTCAGCAGGCAATTGGGAGGCGTACACGAGGTCCTGAAGGGATAAGGCTGGGTGTCGGTCAGAGCTGTCAGCATCAGATATCACCGGCGAGGTGTGACTGAGTGCTGCGGTTTGGTGCTGCTCAATCAAACACGACATTTAACGGAATTAAACTGTGTGTGTGTGTGTGTGTGTGTGTGTGTGTGTGTGTGTGTGTGTGAGAGAGAGAGTGAGTGTGTGAGTGTGAGAGAGAGAGAATGGTAGAATAAAGTAGGGGAGACGTGGTCTCTCCTGTGTTTATAATGAAAATATTGTCCCTGGTGGCCCACTCTTTGGCAGTATAAGACTGCAGTTAAGGGGGCCTTCCACCCAACCTGTTTCCTTCCTGATAAGGAGTGACACCTCCATGTGTTCAGACCCCCACCTCCCTTACAACAGACCATTCACACAAACTTAACACAGCCATGGGAAAAAAAGAAACATCTAACGACATACAAAGCAAAAGATCTCCATCTAGTGGTTACATGACAAGGTGACTCTTTAAAAGAGGGAGACCACAAAATGTGTGTAGTCAGTACATCCAGCAGTAATAAAATCCCCCCCAAAGTAAACATGCACCCAAACAATAACAACTCACACAGACATTAATTAAAACAAGTCACCTCTAAGAAAGAGTGCTGGCTCATGAGTAAGTCAGGAATGCACTTTATTTATTCCACACTTAGAAAAGGACATCAGAAGGCACTGGAGTGGTTTAGCACACAACCCTCACTGCAAGGTCAAGCTAAGGTCAAAGGTCAGCTCACTCTCAACTTGTCTGCTGCGCCCGCAATGGCAAAACTAAAATAAATCAATAAATACTTACTGCCATTATAATAACATGTTCGAACTTGAGAGGAATCAAGTTTAACAACGTTTTGACAAGAAATGAACTAAATTCCTCTCGGTGGGTTTTATCTTTAGACAAGAATGACAGTGATCCCGACCTGAGACAACTCTACTGTCTCAAGAGTGACAAAGCTTTTTCAAGCCTCAGCCTGACCTATGTGTTATCTAGCCATGTGCTAAAGTGCAGCTGTACAGTTCAGTTCAAATGATCTCGCTATCTGTTAGGAAATCAGCCTCTCAGCTTGAAATGCAGGGTGGGTGAACTATTTAATGTGCTAGGTCATCTCGTTGTGTCCTTGATGAGAGGAGAGAAGAGGAGAGGAGAGGAGAGAAGAGAATAAGAAACTCTGAACTGTAGTCAAGGAGGCAAGGTGCAAAAACACACAACTGAAGATCTGGAGTCAAGTTCATGTTCAGATTGTGATTTTCCCTTGCAAAAGTTATGTCTGCCAAAAAGATACATCCTTGACATCCTGGCAAGACATTCATGACATGCTGAGAAACCTCCCCATTTTGTTTCTCAGCTTGGACCCTTTGGGTGCTCAGGCATCCCTGGGTAGACTAAGGTTTGGCACTAGGTGATTACACCATAAGATAGTGTACTTGTAGAAAAAGAAGGACGGCTACAGAGATAATACGCGGGGAGAGCCTCTGATGAATACTACAATATCACATACAGGCAGTGTGTATTTTGACCGGCATGGCATTGGGGACGTCTTGCACTGTAGATATGAAGCAGCAGCATTCCTGTTCCAACTGAGAAGGAGCTGGATAAGCACCAGTGGTCACTCTTTCCAAACCTTATCCTGGCAAATTGATTTTACAGTAGCCTTTTGTCATTGCTTTAAAAAGCAAAACTGGTTCCTATGCAATTTCTCTTAATGAAAACATGCAGCGTTTTTTACATGTTGCAAATATGGCAGACCTTAACAACAACCAGATGTTCTGTGTGTTTATGTGCCGTTTCTATGGTGAGCAGCCCGTTGTAGCTTTTCCCTCCAAAGCTGGTCCATTCTGTCTTTAGGTTTCATTCATACTCTCCCATATTTAACACAGTTTTTCTTGTTTTACTTAAAAAAAAAAGGAAATAAGTAAAAGCATGTGATCTTTTCTATTAGAAATTGTAAGGAAGCACAAACAGTCTCTAGTCGTCATGACACTCAAAGGTCATGGTCGGTCCTTCAAAGTGTTCTGTCTGAACAAATTTCATCACAGCAAGACAGGAGCAACTCCCAGGAAGGTTTTCAGCCATGGTTCAGATCTACCAATCACAGCTAGGTAAGAGTTCTCTTCCTAAAGGCAATAAACCTCATTATCACATTTGCATGTCTCTACAATTAGACTGGGCCTTTTCAGGCGAATCGCCAACCCAGTTTCCTGACTAAACTCCCCTTCATGTAGAGTGAGGGGAGTGTAATGCTACATGGTACTGAATAAAATAACGGTGAAAATAAAAAATAATATTATTAGAAATAATACATTATAATTGATTAAACTCTAAAGATAAAAACAGTACAATGTTGCATTCTGTGAGGGATAGCAACGCAACAGTTCATTTTCAAAAATGTAAACAGTCTCCTCCTTCCTAAATCACAATCATGAGTGTTCTCAACTTCACTCTGCTTCTTCCTCTTTTTCTTGATTCCATGCTGTGTCCGAATGTGCTCAGCCGAATTTTCAGCGCGCGGCCACGCAGCCTCCGTAACGGCAGTCACATTCTTCAAACTTCCTGCATGACTGCAGCTACAGTTACATCGTGTGTTGTCAACAAAGCAACATGTGCTGGCTTTGATCTGGTCATCCCGGGGGCTGCAGAGCACGGTGCGTGTACCCCGAGAGAGCGTCCCAGTTTCTCCACAAGAAGGCCAGCAGGAGGATGAAGAGGAGGGTGGAGAGCGTACGCAAGCGTGTCTTCATCAGGGGGACCACACAGTTGGCCACAGTTGAGACAAAGACCAGAAGGACAGCCATAAGGGCGAGCAGCACGTTGATAAGTTTTCCCAGGAGGGTGCGGGCTGTGGCATTTTCCAGCCCCTCCAACTGGACGACCTGCTGTTGCTGCTGCTGGAGCTCCATCTTAGAGATCCTGGTCTGACACGCCTCCAGAGCCTCCTGCAGAGGACACGCAGAAGAAAAAAATAAAAGTAAAATCACTCAGCAAAGTCACCTTCTTTAAGCATAAACATGAGAACACCTAGGAGAAGTAAACCCACAACATACTATACACTCAGTGCCCACTTTACTGTACTGGATTGCATTATATTGAAATGTATTTCTATTATTCTTCCCCTCTAATGTAAAATGCAGTCCTGTTCAACACCACTGCAGACTACAAACTCAATAATAAACATACAGTTAAATGAATACCTCTCTGACAGTGTCAATCAAAACTGGACATTATTATCTTTGTAAAAGTAGAATTTATGGCTGAGCTGTTGTATTAGATTTTACAGGTGTCCCTAACAGAGTGGCCACTGACTGTATATTTCATAGACCTCTACCACCCCCTGCTGCCGGGGAAAAGAAATGCAGTCAAGGGGCAACTTACAACTTACAACTGTACGCTTGATGCAGGCATACACACATGAAAACACACATTCGTAATCCCTCATGGACAACAGGAAAGGACAGGAGAAATGTGAGTCATTTAAAAGGAAATGCCTATGCTTTGAAAAAAACAGAAAAGCTGGTGGACAGACTGGATTCTCCGTCTCCTCTTCCTGTTTACAGTGTAAACATGCACAATGAGATACTGCCTGAAACTGTTGGAGGGCGTGTCCATCCTGGTCTGACACCATGATGTCCAGTCTGAGCAGCCCACATTAGCTTACTACTAAACAAATCAGTAAGTTAGAGAGGCTGAGCTCTCTTTAGCACTTTTCCTGGCAAGACTTCATAGTATGGAAGTCCAAATGGCCAAATTAAATAAAGAAGACACTATGATATAATGATGAGAACATTTACAGAAAACTACATATATGAACTAGCAATTTGTGACATAATTTCAATGATTAAAACTCAAATATTTATCAGTGTGAAAGGTCATTTTGTCACTCTTATTTTGAAAATAGTTCAGGATTAGCTTGGTTTGGCACAGGAGCCACCTGAGATTGGAGATTGGAGCATGAGATTGGCTGACCGGCCAGGGAGCAGGGATTAGTGATGTCATTAAGTGACATTAAGGAAGTAGACTTCTGATAAGGGCATGCTGAAATAAAAACCGCTACATATGGACAAAAACAAAAGACCAAATAACATTTCATGATATTGATTGATTGACCTGGCCCTATAATAAGCATCAGAAAATTAATGAATGGATATTGAGTTTTAATAAAATACTGATTATTAACCAATCATTCACTTTCTTTTAATCTTTTCATGTAATAATATGCTAATTAAAAATTAGAGGTTAAAAAAAAAAATCACCATTAAATTCTGTGTTAAGTGGCTTATTGCTTTAGTAAAATGTCAGAAGACAATAATAATATCAACACAAGTATCCGTATGAGTAAGTGCAACATTTCGATAAGTGAATTGCTGCATCCATATGAAATGTAAGGCTGTTACTTGTGTGTGGTTTTCAGGTATGTTTGCAATGGCTTTCAATGAGTCAAGCGGTCAGAAGTGAGGACCAGAACATGCCATTTAAATTGAACACTTTGCTTTATCCTTCTTATCACCCCATTCTGATAATTCATTTGTACAGCAGACTGCCATTTTTGAAAGAGCCAATTTTAGAGAGAATAAGAAAATGTAATTTCCAACTGAGCTGATTTTTATAGCTGTGAATTCATTTCTGACATGGCGGGTGTGCTTGTGCCTGACAGACGGACCTGTATGTCTCTGGCTCTCTCATAGGACTGGTAGGCGATCTTCTCCTCCATGCTGGCCAGCTCCTGTTTGAGGTTGAGGATCTCATTCTGGTGAAGTTCCGTCAAGTCGTTCAGCTGCTCCTCCAGACGTTCGCACCTGAGCACACAAACACGCACGTGAGAGTCTGGGGCATAATTAGCTTAGACAAAGACACACATGCAGGAATTAGTAGAAACAGACCCTGAAGGCATCTGACCACATGGCACCTAACTGAACTGATGACTCGCCCTGACAAGATTAGGAGATGCCTACTCATCTGCTGATGCAACTGGCCAATCTGAGAGAGTCAGCAGTACAAGATTGGCCAATGGGAGGTAACCAGCAGGAGAAGAGGGACCTATAGGGCTGTTTGTTTTGGCAGGCACATACAATTGGATGGACAGCAGTATAGGACAAGAATAGACAGGAGACAGCACCTGTGTATGTTTCATTTTAAACTGACTTGTACTGAATATTTCAGGTAGGTAATGTAAAGAATATACAGTATGTAATGTGGGGTGACAGGATGTAATTTAAAAGACTTTGTTTGGTTTGTTTTTTTACAAATCATATGTTTAGAAATCAAATTTGGTCAAAATAAACAATTTGATGGCCTCATGATGGATCTTTTTTTGGACATTTTATACACTAAATGACTAATCCATTACTTGAGAAAGAATGAATACAGTCCTTTAGGGCTGGAACTACCGATAATTTTCATTACCAATTAATCTACAGATTATTGCCTTGATTAACTGATTATTTGTTTGGTCTATAACATTAGAAAATAGGGAATGGGGAAAATCTGGTTGTCCCAGAGCCCGAGGTCTTCAAAACCCAAAGATATTAAGAAAGAAGAAAAAAAAACCAGTGTTCACATTTGAGAAGCTGAAACCAGTGAATTTCTAGCATTTGTGCTTAGAAAATTACTTAATTAATTTTATGTTGATTGGTTAATTGTTTTAGCTCTACATTAATCAACAATTAAACTAATCGTTGTTTGCAGCCCTAGTTAAGAAAGTCCCATTTTAGGCATTTCTTGGTTATGCAAAGGATACATTCAGTCCCTGAAGGGCTATTTAGCAACAAGATTAGTTTATGAATGATTATTCCCAGCGGGCAGGCTGAAAAGAGCTCCTTAGTGGTCATTCGCACAGACCGCTCTGGACTCATAAGGACATTTTAGGGAGAAAAATGCTAATGTTTCTTTCACTATGTAAGCTGCTCACTATATCTGCCCTCCTTGCCATTGCCCTGTCCTCTTAATCTTTGTGCCCTCTTGTCAGAACATTCTGGAGGAATGCGAGTGTTTTTTAAGGCCAACTGCCCAGAGACAGACCAAAGCAAAAGAGCTGCACAGAGACGTCTGAGTCTGAGACGAGCTATGCAGAGCTGGGACAAGGGCTGAAATAACGCCAAAGATCTTTGCACTTAGAGGACACTTGTGCAGGTGTGTCTGTCACTTTTGTGAAGTGCTCAGTGTAAATGCCAACTGCTGTCTTAAAACAACAAGAGTAACATTTTCTTATATGCAGTGCTGAGACTGGTATCTTTTTAATATACAGTTCAATTTAAATGCTGAAGCAGCTTGTTAGATATTGTAATAGTACTGTTTATGGGGGATACACAGAAAATAATACTGCCACTCAAAATCTGCATTATGCATCTGACAGTGGCACATATGCTTGTGACCGAGTATAAGAGTGGCACCTTTATGCAAGCTTTACATGTTTATAGAGAGGAGGTCCAGGTCAAGGTTTTGTCTTTATCTACTGTGTGCTTGCTTTGATAAAAGAGCGCTCTAGAGCACAAGCAGGGCGAGCGTTGCCCGTGATGATTCGTCAACAGCAGCACAACGATATGAACGATCAGTATGTATTCAGGAGTATTCCAAAAATAGTAGTTCTTCCTGATTACACGCTGTTGGGCTTTTAGGGGAATTCTTGTGCTAAACTGGAATTGCTTCAGGCATGTATGATACACACATTCTTGTATGTTCTCTCTCCGTACCTGAAGCGCTCCTCCTGCAGTGCTTGCATAACAACTGTGTAGTCTCTCTGATAGTGGCTCTTCAAACCATCAAGGCTCTCCTCTAGCCTTGCCTGGCCCTCCCTCAGCTCCTGCACCTCCTGCAGCAGCATGTCCAGGCTGGAGCTCTGGCTCCTCTCCAGTGTGTTGCCCTTGGAACTGGGGGGACCTCCAGGGGCCCCTGTAATGCTGTTGGCCCCCGCTGAGCCTGACGTAGCACTAGAGCAGTCATCCTCGCTACCATACTTGGGACTGGGCTGGGGGTGATGCCCAGCATTGCCCAGTGAGCGTCCGCCAGCCCCTGTCACACCTTCTTCCACTGATGGGTCATCCAGGGAGTCTTTGAGCGAGGGGATGTTGTCAGCGCTGCCAAATTTGTTGCGAATCAGCGAGGCAATCTCCCGGGGTTTGGAGACGACGGCCCCGGCAGCAGAGTGGGTTGCATGGGAGAAGCTGGAGAGGCCTCCCTTCACGCTGTCCACTACGCCTTCACTGAAGCCCGTGACTTTGGCCCCGACATCTTTCAGGCCCTGCTGCATGTCCCGCAGAACATCCTTGGGCTGGCGTGGGATGCCGTTGTGCTCCACTTCCCGCAGTTTCCGGTGGTAGTGCTCCAGTTTCCTTTGCAGCTGCTGAATGGTCTGCGCCGACTTCTGGTTCTTTTTCTCAAACACCTGACAGCCACAGAACAGGTTTTCCTTAGTGAGGGGAATAAACATTAACACTGCAAAAATCCACTCCACTTCAATACATTTAATAAGTCCCCTCCCTACCTCTAGGGAGAAACAAACTGAATAAAGAGGTTTAGTGTTAATGCACTGATTGTCACATAAGCTTGCCAGCCCGTTAAAAATATAAGCCAATTAGTCCCCTGGATTCATCTTCTTTTTTTTTTTAAATGTACATATTAATCGTTTTATATTTTACCTGTTTGATGCGTGTGCTTTGCTGTTTGTCAGCATTGTTGGCCAGTTTGAGGTACTCTGCAACGTTGTCATCCCTGGCTGTCTGTTCGATCTTTATCTGCTCTGTGAGCTTGAGGATTTTCTGCTGCAGCTGGGCGATTGCCTGCTTAGTGCGCTGAGGGTCTGGGGTGCCATCCTCACCTCCCGGGAATGAACCGTCCGCCCCACATGAAACAGCCAGGGGTGTTTGGCCCAGCCCGCTCACCTCCAGCCGGTCGATCTGAAGTGAGGAGACGGGAAAAGAAGAGAGGGGGATTGGGGTAGGTAAAGGGTCAGAGGAGGAAACAAGGGATTAAAGAAGAAAATAAAAAAGGGGAGGGGGGGGGAAAGAAAAAGTGTGAGTTGCATATTGAGGGTTCTTAGTCATTTTGCTGAGACACACTAAAAACAGAGGGCTTCTGCATTTCTGCAGCCAGTTGAGTCAGTTGAAAAAGCCACTAGCGGTCAGTTTATCTGAAGAGGAAGATGCAAGATATTTTTTACAAAGAAAAGAAAGTGGAAGAAAAAAAAAACGATTCCGAATCTTCAGCACATCCACACAAAACTCAATACTTCCAGGTGTGAACCCAGAGCTATCCACAAGTCCCCTTTTTCTTTGGTTAAACAGGCAAGAACAGAATGAAAAAAGTATCAGACTAATCTTTATGTTGGTTTGTTCAGGGAGCGACAACATGGGACAAGACTGACAGGATATTAGATTTTTGACACAACAGCAGTATGACAGATTAATAATATTTGTCTGTGTTGCTTTTTCAGATACTGACCCCGATTTTGTCAATAAGCCACAAAGCATTTGTGTAAAAATCAAAGACACTATCAAAATTGGGTTTTTCCTGTATTTTCCTAAAACTAGATCAACTCTACCTAAGAAGATGATGAACCTAGCACCGTCAATCACAGGCAAGCTGATGTGATTCATTTCCTCAAACAACTCAGGGGAAAACGAAAAGCACCAGAGGCTCACCTGCATGACTAATTGATGACAGACACCACAGTCAACAACACAAACCGCAACGCATCCGGGAGAAAACCAAAACTCCACATCAGACTTTCTTTCTTCCATGTGATTTCAAGTACAGAGAAATTACCACAAATCAGCTCTCTTTGAAAAGTCGTCTTCTGTCACAAAAGCGACGTCAACGTGCGCAAAAAGCGGCTCACCTTTCCATTCGTCAAACGGAGAAATTGTTCCCAGTGCATTGTCCCGAAAGTGAAGGCGAGCTGTGTATTTTCATCTGTCCAGACACTTGTAGTGTTTAAACAGCTAAATCCTAGCCTGTAAACACCCCTCCGCGCCGATTCCTTCAAGTTTCGCCTCCTGTCGCTCCTAGTCGCCGGGCTTGTTGTGAAAGTTGAAGCGCACCTGAAACTCAGGCAGCTGGGCAGTGCGGGTAGCTCCGCCCCCTCCCCTCCCAGCTGAGGGATGACATCATCCTCTGAGCTGCACGGCAGGCAGCCGTCAATCATCTCATCTCACTAAGAGCAGAAATACGTAGCTCCTCACTCAGGGACTTTTTTTAGTTTTACTGTATTAGGTTCACTGACTGACAAACAACAAAATCCACAGACATAAAATAATACTACTACAACACTTAATAACCGATATAACTAGGCCACAACTGTCTATCACTATTAGAATTAGAATCAACTTTATTGGTATGTTGACGCTATATTTACACACAGTACAGAGCGGTCGCAGAATGTAACTACGTACATTTACACAAGTATTGTGCTTATGTACAAATTTGAGAAGCTTGTACTTTACTTGAGTATTTCCATTTCCTGCTACTTGATACTCCACAAGAATTCAGAAGGAAATGTTGTACTTTTTACTCCACTACATTTTACTGCTGCATACATTACTTACTATTCAGATTAAGATACTCAAAATATATGATCAGTTTATAACATATGACACACTGTTGTAGATTAAACTACCCAAAATATAAAATTGTTCAAATTAGCAGTAAAATGCTACTTACACATAAAGGCAATCAAATAATACAGTTTATAATTGTGTAACACAGGGGCAATTTTTCTGAATTATTAGTACTTTTACTTTGGATATTTGAAGTATATTTCACTAGTACTGTACTTTTACTTAAGTGACATTATGAATGCAGGACTTTCACATGTAATGGGAGTATTTTCATATTGCGGTACTTCTTCCACCACAGGTGCAGTGGACAAATTTACAGGACGATACAGATACAAACATACAAACAAAGATATCAAGCTAAACAGATATAAACAAACTTAAACATGCAACTAGCAGGTTAGCTTGTTATTATATACTGTATGTACAGGGTTGTGGTACAGGAAGTGCAATTAGGGAATTGTTACCAGGGAATATCATTAATAATTGATCTCATCTATGTCACTTTTAACAGCAAACAAATGAATGAACTACATGGACGAATGAGCAACACACAACCTCACAAAGCAAAGATTCCAAATGCTGGCTGGTCAGTGTCTCAGACCTGCACTACAAAGATGAGAAAGCGTCTTGGTTTGTTTTGTGTTTTTTACAATATATTGGAAAATAATGTGTTAAATGATTACAGGCAAGGGTAAAACATTTCTTGCAATCAGACAGTTAATATGTGAAGTGAAATCCTGATGCCCAATCGAGTCGAACAAGAGGCCACAGGCCAGACTAGGAGTCTGGGCCACAATGTGAGACTATATCACCTCCCAGTCACTCTGTCTGTGCTGGAGCCAGCCAATAAAGAGGAATACTAGAGAGCAAGAAAAACCAGTCTGACATCCCTTTACCAAACACACATAGCCAAGGGCACATTCCTCTGAGTTCTTGGAAACACCACAGATTTGGCAATCCATCTACAATTTTTTGGTAATTTGCCTTTGAAATGAAATGGTGTTGCATTTTGTTGATTACTGTACAACAGCAATAAATAGAACAAAACCCACATCCATGAGTCAATTTACCTAACAAATGTTGTATACAGTAAGTCTAATCATTACTAAATCCTCTTGATGGGCAGCCAAGGCAATCAAATGAAACGATTCAGAGAACTTGAATAGCCTGCTGGGCTGGCACAGTAGAGAACTAAGAGGTGACATTTCAGAGCAGCACCTGGTCTGTTCTAGGCTATAAACAAAACAGTATTAATAGCTTTATGAGGGCGAGCATGAATGAAGTGCCCTTTTCATCCATATGAGCAATCCATGGAGTAAAGTGAAGATTTCCCAGTTTTCTCTTGTCTTACAGATGACCCAGTTATCTGACTAATCAAATATGTGCCCTCAGCCTAAAGATATAGATAGGAGAAAGAGGGCAAAGGACAAGTCAGCTGAACCCTTTGAACTGGAGTACTCTGCAATACAGAGCAGATAGAGGTTTTAGATATTATGATAAGAAGGCCTAGGGACCTGCACACACTGGCACTAAATCAACACCCTTTCATTGATCAAAAAAATTCACTGTCAGCAGAGTTCTTCAGTTACGTAAGCAAAGGAACCACACACAGCTGGTCAGTCAGGTGGTATACAAGGGTGTACCCTCTTTTACAGCTCTACAGACAGCTCATATATTCTCTATGACTAGTCACTGCACAGTTATGATCTCATACTCATACTCACACTCAAACTGTTATGTTACCACACATAGCAAAGCAATGCTTCATCCCCAGCTTTCCGATGCCAATAAAGAGTTCCAGTTACCGAATAAATTGTCTGTACGATCAGTGTCATCCCCAAATGGTTGAATTTTTTCTGTGACCAATCATGCATGTAATTAAAGATGGTGAGCTGAAGGATTAGGCTAATTTCCCAGGGTTAACACAGCTAAACATGTTGATGTGCTGAGCCATTGAAGCAAAAAGCGACAGGCACTGCATCACTGGAGCTTGTGCAGCCTAATGAGGGAAGCTGAGTGTGTGTGTGTGTGTGTGTGTGTGTGTGTTTGTAATTGTGGGGCTGCCTGATCCCACTCTGATTAGGCTTTATCAGTAAGAAAGACAAAGGAGTCTGCATGGACCTGTCCACTGCCGTATGGCTCCTTGCATGCACACACACACACACACACACACACACAAACACACAATTTTGTTCTCACTCCACCCATGTCCAAAACTGGGTCCGCCTGCTGGTGGACATGGTTGTGCAACAGCCTCTGATCCACGTAAAGCTGGTTAGAGCCATGAAAGTGCAACGCTGACTTACCTTAGATCCACCAGAGGCCTGGGAAAAGCCAAGCCAAACCTAAAGACTCAGACCTACGGCAATATGTCTCACACAAACAGGCATTTAGAAAGCATTACCGGGCTAATGTTGTTAGATATGCATCACACATAATTAGATACACGCAACAAGAACATCTTGTACTGCCCCATCTCAATATCTCTCTCTCAGTCACACAGGACACACATAAGCCCCAAATTCCTGTCAGCTCAATGTAGGTCATAGAGCAGAAAATGGACTGATGCTGTCATAAGACCCTTTCCTATTTTTTGGGGCAATCTCTCAGTTCTCTTTTCTCTCTGCCCCATGGCTTCACTCATGTCACCCCGTTTTCTTCTCCTCTAAGTCCTGTTTAATGTGTTTGTTGTTTTGTCAGATGACTCAGGTGAGTTCAGGTTCAGTTAATGTCGAGATGTTCTGATGGCCAGAGAGTGGAAACAGACACAGTCTTAAGCTTCTTGTCACACACACCGATTGATATCTATACCCTAACCAGATCAGGGCGAGTGGTATTTGAACCCCATTTCCACTCTTGACTGTGGCTTGTTTAAGGATGTATTTTTACAGAAAAATGAAAAAAGAATGAAACAAAATTCTAATATTTGTTATGTTTTAGACTAACAGCTTATATATTGGTCTTGAATATAATATTTAATGTAAACATGGCAATCATAAAACACAGCACTGAGCCGCGCTGTGATTGTTTTGGATATAAACATTTTGGTCTGAAACGCCTAAGTTATCTTACCCTCTTTCTATTTTCTTTTACATAAAAAACGGTTATGTTCTCAATGGTCAAAGTCAAGTTTCTGCCATCTGTAGGTGTGAGTGCAAAAGTACAGTACCTTGTTGGTCGTTATGCCTCGCATTCCTGCAGAGTGTTTGTGAGCTTCCTGTGATGTCAGCTTGTGTTTCTTGTGAAGCAGCGGTTTCATGTGCCAAGATGTAAGAGTGATACTACCACGATACTGTAACTTCAGGTTTCTTTCTGGGAAATCTGTTCTGCTCTACACCTCTCCTATTACAGTATTCTCCAAAGTATGGAAAAGGTGGAGCACTGAGAAGTCACGGCACATCTGAGTTTTACCAGGGCTAGCTGGCTCTCCAACCCAGCTTATCTACAGAGTCCAATATCCATGAGAGACGGGACCTTGGATCCATGGCAGACATAAGAAACAGGGTTTTTAGGTGTATGCTTAGTGCTAGGCCTAAATAATTTCTGTGATCCATCCACCTGTAAGTCATTTTGCATTTTACAGCTGACTTCTCTCCATTTATACCACTTGTATCTCTCTCACCTCATCACTCATCAGGCATTGAAGCCAATCATCTCTGACTGACTGAACTTCACACTCCTGATTAGCTGGTTTGATCTTTAACCCTTGCAGTCTAAGGATCAGAGAATGGTTGTCATAGCAGCAACATGACAGTAGTGATCCCGATGTCTTTTATTAAACAGATAAAAATGCATCCATTTGCGGCCTGACTGTGTGTGGTGGGGCAGAGATGACATAAGCATGCAGTGAAGTGCATGTGGGTCTATGGAGTGTGTAGCTGCACTTAGTTATTTATTGTTTAGTTATCAGTGCACGTGACAAATCTGTGCCATATGTAACCCTAAACCTTTTTCCTGTCATCTCCTTTTCATTTCCTCGTGGTTTCAGTTCCCACCCAGGCAGGCCAAATTAAGCAGTGCTGAAATTGACACAAAAGAGATGTTTTTAATGGAAATCCACTTTCTGTTTCCTTTAAGGGGATCCAATGTGACCACAATGAACCCCATTCACCAGATATGGAAAATTACATAACTCCATGTGATGCTTGACTAGAGGCAGTTTGCTCAACACATGCACTCGTGAATTAGCACCCAACACAAAGTTGCACTAATAATCATGCACAACAGACAGGCACGCACGCACACACACACACACACACAGCTGATGTCTGCCAGTGCATTTCCTAAGGAATTCAGAGGGTGTGAGAAAAGCCCTTCGTGTTCCCATCCAAAAGAAACACACATCAGCAGCTGAGAGTGCAGGTCTGGGGAGAAAGAGGAAAAAACCCAAAACAAAAACAGAGGCTTTTCTAGCGCCCCACTATCATAACAAAGACTTTAAATCCCTACGATTTCCAGACAAAATCCTTTTCACACCATGAGATTGGTCTCCTACCAGATTTTGTGGCTGATACGTTTCTGAAACGCCTTTTATGGTTTCAACGCAGTATCATATTTTGTTACAAAACACAGGACACGTAACGCACCCATTTTAACAGGTGAGTAGCCACATAAACACCATATCAATGTAAACACATGTACACGTGTGTTGAATCATTGAGGAAGTGGATGCAATGAGTCAAAACCTCAAAACATAAATGATGAAAATGATGACAATGATGACCATGAACACACACTAGATACAGGTGGAGACTCACGGTGGTGGGAGCAGGAAGTGGAGCGGTGTCAGCAGTTACCAGGTTGAGGATGACCTCCATGGCAAGGAGACGCATGCGCACAGCTTGGACTGGAATTTAGTTAGGTCTATCTGTTTGTGGGTCCCTCGGGAGACGACCACAGCCGGGGGAGAGGGGAAGAGTGTGGCCCTGGGAGAGCACTCATCACTCAGGACACTTCTCCCAAACAAAGTCCACTGGACAAAAACTCCACTTGACAACAAGGAAGTGGAGACTCTTAGGAATTACTGTAGGCTTGATTGAAAATCCAGAATCCATAGAGTGCTCAGTCCCTCCAGCAATGAACTGATAGCATCAGAGTCTAGGGAGTGTTGTGCTGCTGGTTCACAGAGCAGCCGCTCCTCAAAGCCCATGACCACGTTTCAGTGCTAACACACGCTCCACAGTACGCAGCAACCGGCAGAGAGCCTATGGAACACACACATGCGCTTCACCAAGCACGACTCCCACCGACAGCATGCATTAGTGGGAGAACAAGGAGTCCTCTGGAGCAAAGGGTCCGTCTGATGCGGGTTTGGGGTGACAGAGCCGGGGTGGTTAATCGGATGAAGACTTGCAGGGTCGGATGGAGGCAGGGTTAAAAGAAGGAAGAGTTTACTGTAAAGTTGAGTGTTCAAAGAGTCCATCGGGGATAAAATCCTCAGAGGGAGAAAAGAGAGGCAGAGATCCAGAGGACGGATGTGAAGGGAGCGAGGGAGCAGGCAAGAAAAAAAGAGCCCACCAGGAGCTGTCACTGAGAGGGAGACGAAGCGAGAGAGGGAGCAAAGGAGAGAGGGGTTGTGAGAAAGCTTTGTGAAGGGGGGGGGGGGGGGGGCTTTTCTTCTGTTCTTCTGTTTCTAGGCCAGCTCAGCTCCAAAACAGTGGCTAGCTCAGGCAGAAAGAAAGGGAGAAAAATCTTGCACTCCGCCTTTCAATTATCACAGTTTGATTGTCACAGCCAATCAGTTTCCTGAGTGATCATGCTGTAATGAATCACCTTCCGCTGCCATGTGTGCGCCAACAAACAGGGTTAGACCAAATGGTTCTGCTGACCAATAATAACACATACTGAACTTCCTGAACTGTGCTTAAAGTGGCATGTTTTTCACATAGTTGTATAACATGAAATAAACATGCAAAGGAGTGGACAGTTTTGGTTTAAGGTGGAGAATAAACCTGCACCCATGAAAAAACCCAGATTACAGAGATTACACAGTCATATGATGATTACAAAGCTGCTATTCAAAACTGTGCATATGTGTGCACACATGACCATAGCCTATAACTGCACTTCCACTGACGAAAGAAGGGCTTCCACTTCTGCTTTGGTAATATTCTACTGCAATTTCACAGCACCGTGATCATTTTTACTAGAATGATAAATCAGTAAGGCAAACAATGAATTATGTTTACAGAAAACAGTTCATAGGCACCATTAACTGTGGGAAAAGTGTCACTATCAAATGTCACTGTAGATTTTTATCTTATTCGTACAGGTAGTAAAATGTCAGGTGGAAATTAAATTATCCACTTCGACGAATGGATATTTTCATTTTGACCTGAGATCACTATCAAAATTCAATGGTTAACAGTCTCACGTTGGTCACCTTCACTGCCTTAAAACACATGCAAATTCATATTCAAATGCTCCCACAAACAGCATTTTATGAGCTTCGGTGCATGGTTCTCCAAGATAAAATCTTGGTGTTTGTGAGCCATCACTTCCAAAAGTGTACAAACCAATTAGGGAGAAAAAGCAAAGCAGGGAGCGTAGGGGGGTAAGGCAGGACAAGGGCTACTAAAGACTTCTGTGCAGAAGCCGACAGGAGGGAGGGGGAGAGGAGAGCATGAATACAGGCTTTAATGAGAGAGTGGGAGGAGTTAGGGGACCGGGAGGGAGAGGGTAGGATTTAGGGAAAAGGCTGCTTATGTAAGAACAAACCCAACTTGCTCAGATGGAAGTGGAAGTGTGTGACATGTAGGTTTGACCCCAGTATTGAATCAAAGGGACACATGGCATCAGTCGTTTAAAGTCTGTGTCCAGTCCTAACATTGCAAAAGAAAGTAGGTTATTCCAAAGCTGCACATTGCTAAAGTAATATTCCCTTTACTTCTCTTCACTTGTGACACTTTCTATTCACGCATATGTATTTTTCACTGTCTTTATAACTTAATTCAAGCAAGCGGACACACACTTGCGCACGTAAGTCGGTTGTTAGAAAACATCTGTAGCACCATCTAATCAAGAGCAATCAACTATGTAAACAGGAAGTCACTGTAGAATCACAAGCTGTAACATATATGCCAAAATCAACAGTTTTATGGGGCAAATGACATATCAAACTCTTAAAATCCTTTGTAAATTTAGCTATGACAATATGTCAACCGTATTACCTCTAAATCTAAACAAGCAAATAATATTAGCAAGCTAACGTCAGCGGTATTCTGTCAGCTAACCTAGTAAACTAGTTCATTTACCTAGTTACACCTGGCAGCCAGTTAGTAGGGGTAAAAATTTAGAAACAACTAATCTCCATATAAGAAGTTCGTGTGGTGCAACCCGTTTTAATTTAGTGATGGGTAAATCTCCATTTAGTAAACACCTTTGTAAGGCTAAGTTCTAACTTAAGAACAGCTGGTGCAGCTGGTTCCTGGACAGGGCCCATAAGTAAATGTACATCATCCAGGAACTAATAAAAGTTAAAATCATCAAAAGGTAGTTTTCTTGCAGATGACTTTAACTGTCAGTCATTAGTCACTTAAGGGAATCCCATGCTAGATCTTCTAACTAACAAGTTCCTTGCAGACATGAACGCATTACATTCATTCCCTCAGTGTCATTCCAGTCTGAGGTCTGAGTCTCCTATGGAGGCTGTGTGGCCCCCAGCAGCTCCTGTCAGTCCAGGAATACTCAAGCTTTCAGGGGTGACTCAGGACATCTTTACACACTCTCTGGTAGCATGCCTCAGTCACATACCCCAAATAGCAGAGTGGCTCCGCAATGACAAATTCACAGAGGGGGGTATACTCATGCCCTGACAAGTGACTGATGCACAAAAGCTAACTAGAAAATGGATATGTTGGCCTCAAGGGCTGTTTTCCCTTATTACTGCCACATTAGCTGGTCAAAAATAGGGGACAGAAAGAACAGCTGTGACCTGCCTTAGGTGTTACTTACATTGGCAGAAATTAATGTTAGCTACATGTTAACTAAGATGGTAATAGAATTCTTGGAAAAAAAAAAAAGATTCATCTTTGCAATGTGTTATTAGAATTAAATTAGAAATTTAATTTTCTATTCAAATATGATTTCTAAGACACAGTGTTCCAATTTGTAGGGACAGATTTGGAAAAGTTATGCATCTTGTTACTGACTGCATAAGACTGTGCTTATTATTCATTAGATGTCATGTTTTCTGTTCTGTTCTCCACTTAACAATAGAACTGGATGTAGAAAACATCTGGGATCTGGGTTGTGTACCAGTCCTAAAATCTTTATGTGCGAGAGTGTGAGAATATCAAACTAGTTTAGTAAAAAACCTTTGTTGAGATCCTTTTGTGGCGCCCCATTTAATGGGTTCGAGACAGATGTGCCTTGCAGACAAAACAATGGCCCAATTTGATTCTCTCTCTCTCTCCATGTGTTAAGGGGGCATGACCTGCTGAACTGGTGATGTATGTGGCCAATCCAGAGCAGGCATGCTTATCTATGACACACCCGACAGAAGGACTCTAGGTTACTATAGTATCATGTGATCTATAGTTTAGGAGCTCCTATTGCAATGAATGGGAACACAGAATATATATGATATTTATGCAAAAATCACTGTAAAGCACCAGTTACACAGTATCAAATTCAAAAGATGTTATGGAGACACATTAAACTTTCTTTTAAAACTCGCTTAATACATTGCAGATCTAAGGCCTAGTTGGCCTCCATTTTACTTTGAACATTTTGGAATTAAAAAAATCTTACGGTATTATGTTACCTGTGAACATTTTCTTACACTACAAAATGCACTAGGAACAGTAAGATAGACTAATAATGGACCTAAATAGATGACAATGCGGCAAGTTGTACAGCTTCATCATGGTGAATAAAGATTGACAGATCTAAACTATTGTGTTTGTAATAATTTCTATGCCTGTCTATTTCATGTGTCGGCTGGGCACAAAAAGACAAATACTATTATTACTGTTGAAAATTGAGTATTTTGAGGAGACAGACACTTGAAATTAAGATGCAGTAATTATATAGTTCATTGCTAGCTATCAAAATGTAGCAACTTTCTTGCTTCTATGAGAGCAAACAAGTATACAACAGTGGCAAGCTTCACCCATATCCAAAATATGGAGCTATAGAAATAGTAAAATATGACAGTGTACGTGTTGCCACCCCTTTTAATCAAACTATTACAGTAAAATGTATCAAAAATCTGATGTTTTACACACAATACTTTTCTGGTTTCTGGTTTGAAAACAGATGTACTGTACATTTTGAATGGACAATGCTCTGACTGATGAGCTCACACATGAAGGCACAGAGAACAACTTGTGCGGAGATGTTTCCTCAGCCAGCGGACAGAGGCAACAAGATTCTCATAATACATAATACTCATTGTCATTCGGAGGACAGAGCCTGGTGCTGAACTGAGGCCAGGCGGATGCTACACAGCCAGAAAGTTCTGGAAGAATCCAGACGAGAAAGGGAAGAGACAAGCTCTGATGTAACTGGACTGGTGAATTGAGTGAGCATGATAAACAGAGAGCCATATAGAGAGTGAGAGTAAAACATAAAACTTGAATTGAATCAGGTGTGAGAGCTATTGCAATTGGGACTACATAATGTTATAAGGCTTTAGATTTTTCCCCAAAATGTGATGGGTTATGCTGTGGCATGGTTTGGGGGTGTGAGAGGTTACGTAAAGGCAGAAGAGCGGGAGCATTGTCTGCACGGACTGGGGGTAATTCAAGCCTGAGAGAGGAGACAACCATGACTTGGGGCACAGACCTTGTTAAACAATACCTTCCCCATAAATAGAAGCACCCTCCTCCCTAGTCTAAGCTCCAGTATAATTAATGGTCCTATTAGCAGTTACATAAACCTCTGGGCACTTCATACACAGGGGCCATTATGACTGCCGAGGTCGGAGAGCGTGAAACATCTTAGTAGCCAACTCTAATACTGGCATCTACAAGAGGCAGGCAGGAAGGAAAACAAACAAACGACAATAACAACAACCCAAACAATTAAGTGTTCTCAGTCTCATTCCCTGTCTGGACACAGATAACAGTCAGTTACGTCAGAGAAGTATGCATGTCTGTGCCATTAGTGTTTAAAATGTCGGTTCACCCAAATCACAAAAAAACATATTTTCTCACTAACCACTTGTGGCATCTAGCCATGTAGATATATTTTGTCCAATTTGGCCACATTTTGAGATATCCGACTTGGAATTTCATTTTTGGTGCTCAAAGCACAGAAGAATGACCTTTGAAAAACTTAATAACCAACTGTTTTCATTGGAACTACTTTCTACTAAAGAAATAGTCATAAAAACCCTACAGCTGATCTATGGTAAGTACAGCTGGTTACAGGTCAGTGTTCATGAAAATACAGCACATGTGTGCAGTATGAGGGTTTGCTAAGGTACAGTATACTCTCTGAACCTTTGACAGTGAATGTAGCACATCTGTTTGGGTTATTGCCTGTGCATTTTGAAAGTGTAGGGAGAAGACACTATAAAATACATGTACATGTATATGGCATCCCAATTTACCTCCAGCAGCAATTTATGTCCCGCTCAGTACACATCGTGGTAACAATTATTTAAGGGATCTTTTGTTTATTTAGGTTATTTGTATATCTATCAGATATATCAGCTATCAATATTGTATCTGCCTCAAAAATCCAGTATGAATTAGCAGGTGATGGTGTGATATGTGTAAGAGACAGTGTGGGTACATGGATTGAGAAAAGTGTGTATGTGCAAAGTAGTGTGTGTACGTGAAGAGAAACAGAGTGGGTACATGGGGAGAAACAATGTTTGTCCATTGGTGGTGGTTGGTATTTGTTGGAGCTGCTTCTGTTTATACTCAACCCATCCTGGTTATGCAACATGGACACAGAAAGGGCACGGGCCCAAAATGCAGAGTTGGTCTGTCTGGATGCTGTACAATACCCAGAGTACCATGGGGAAGTATGCAGGCCCAAACACACTGCCAACCCATTCATAAGCAGGAAGATGAAAAATCTAGAACAAACAGTCCCAGCTTTTTGGCTCTGAAAGATTATTTGGTCTGGCACCTTTCTCAGTTTTCTTGTCCTCTCCACCCAAACCCCATACCCCATATTGTGGCCCCACATTAACCTCACAAACTTATCTGATGGGTTGGGACATGGGCACTGTTTGGGAAGTTTTAGCAAGACTCCACTGTGTGAATTAGGCCACAAAGAAGCAGTAGATTTCATAACAGGAGGACAGATAATGAGGATTGGCATTTGGCTAATAGCGCTCATCAGCGTTTGACAGATATAATCTAATGAAAATCTTAGAGGACATTCTCTCATTGCCCTCTCAGGTTATCTAACAATGTAATGGAGACTCATGTACTGAAGCTAACTTCCAAAACTGAGCTCACCATCATACTGTAATTTCCATGATTTTGGAAATACACAGGTTAATTCTTAGGGTTCTCCCTAGAGAAGGATCATAGTCAAGATCAGAGTTGAGACTGAATCAAGCTCAATTTTGTGTGAAAGTTGAGTGCTTTCCCCATTCTCCTCCATGTCTGATGCACCATATAGTCCACCATACTGAACACAGAAAGTAAAGAGATCTACTTTCAATTATATTAAATTGTAACAGTCCATAAGACATTCCCCTGTACTAGGCTTGGTGAATTGCTATTCCAGGGATTAAATGTGGATTATTATACCATTTAAACAGAATAGAATATTACAACAAATGGATATCACAGCCTACTAAAGCCAACTTGAATATTACAACCAACTACAGCCTAAGTCCACGAGGGGGAGCTAGAGCTCAAAATATGCTACACAGTGTGTGTCATCTGCTCTATGGACAACTGATTCTGTTACTGGTCTGTCTTTGACTGCAACCATTTCCTCACAGGTTTCCTGTCAATAACTCTTCTTTTTATTGCATTCTTTCATTATCACTCCTCCTACTGTTAAACATGCAGCCCTTTACGTAACATAATTCAGACCTGATGTGGCAGTCACATCAAGGCACACAGGTGCCTTGTGGGCTGATAATGAGAACAGGGAGGAAGGGAGGAAATGTCAAAGAGATGAACAGCAGAAATTGCAAGAGTGAGGGCGGCAAATGGTGTAACCCTTGTGGTTATATAATATTTCAAGACAGGAGATCATGAGAGGAGATTAGAAAAAGTGGGAGTCAAGGGTAGATAAGATGTGTGTCTATGTCAGTGTGCAGAAAAAGCATATTTGTGATGCTATGTCAAATCAGATGGAACATTTTCAACTGCATTATTTGCCTGAACAGAAACAAATATACTGCCAATGTTGTTTCAGTGGTCTAGAGGTAATCTTCCAGTTTCCCAGTTCGCCTTTCTGATTGGATGCAAACAGTGAAAATATGAAGGATTCATAGGATTCTGACACACATGAGATTGAGAGGAATGGTTCTGGTTATTAGTGGAGAGAAAATATGACGATATTCCCCTAGAGGTTGTGATCAGATTTGAATTGTGTGTGCATGTGTGTTCTAAGTGGGTCAGTGGAGCAGAGCTGAGCTCAGCGATCTATGGCCTCATCCATAATTCATCAGAGTCACACAAATGATATACATGTAGACTGAGCAGGGAGTGGCAGGGATGCAGAGCATGCCCTCTGTCAGTCTGTCTGCCTGTTTTCTCCGCACTCCCTCTCTCAGAAAGAGCAATTTCCCTTTGTCAACAATCTACTGACCACCCTGAGTAAAGAGAAGAAAACCAAACACATCATTTCTTATAAGGGTGCACAGTGGTGTATTTTGACAACACAAGTCAAGGAAGTCTTTTTCTGACCTAATACTGACAGTTGCCTCAGTCAAAGCAAACAATGTAGACCGAAGATATTAACAGTGTCTGAGGAACACACATGTGGGTGAAGGATGAACAGAACATCCTCATCGACTGACTGACCAAGTACGTGGCAATCCTGCAACGGCTGAGAAAACAGCACAGATACACGTGCATGCCCACCCACACTAATGTCTCTCTCACACACAAAAACACACCAGCCCAAAGAGGAAGGACCAGCTGCAGCCCAAAAATAAATACACAAAGGATGACCCATAGTGAGTCACTGCTGACATGTACATTTAAATGCACATGACCTCTTGCACAGACAAGAAACTTATATACTCATTCAGGCTACAAGTGCAGCCCCCAATAAGTATTATAATAACCAGTTAAAGTATAACGTTAAAAGAATTTCCTGCTATTTCCTGCAAAAGTCAATCAGCTACAACACAAATACAAAAGACAATAAAATAAATAATAAATAAATTTAAAAAAAAAACATGATTGCATGGATGTCATTCATCTGTAGAGAGGAAAATATCTACTTCTCAAGGGGTGAATTTATCAAGCTATATTAATTTATTTAAATGCCCTTGAAAAGTGAACTTGACCGGCACTGGTTCAGACGTCTGTCTATTAATAGCAGCAGAGAAACGGGCAGAGAGCTGCAGCTGACTCCTTCCTCATTCAGACCCAGATTGGAAACCTATAAAACTGTCTGAGAGGGAAGAATAGCTTCAAACTCACAGCTTTATCTTCCTCTCTCTTTCCCCATGACTCCGTCCATCCTGAAAATCAACACCCGCCCTCACACACTCACATTCACACACCAACATTTATCTTTCAAACATTCCTCCACCCCATCTCTCTTTTGAGCCTTTCTCTTAGTCCTTCCTTTCACACCATCATCCGCCTTGGTTTCACACACAAAATTGCTTGTTATACATCAACTGTGAAGCTGTGTGCTAGTATGAGTGTGTGTGTGGAGTAGCCTAACGTGTTCCCACTGTTGTGAATGCTAATAGCAACCAGCACCGGATAAGGGCGTTGGCCTATATGTATAATCACATATGAATATTCAACAGCCTAATTAACCAGGCTGGGGCTACGCTTCAAAGGGAGCACAAACAGTTGGGTGGAGAGTTCAAGAACACACAAAGGCACGTGCACGTGATGCATACACATGCACGCCTGCACACAAAAGATAGGCATCTGATTCAAGGCTACTCCCCGGATTTTACATGGTACAACAAAACATTTACATTGCATCTATTTACTTTGTTTTGTTCATTCTCTTTGAAGTGGAAGACAGGGGTCCCACTGAGGTCTGTTAACTGTCAAGAAATAACTTTTCTTTACTGACACTGCAACACAATTCACAACTCTCTTTGTACGTAATTCAGAGGACTTCATTTAAATGTGAGGAACAGGAAACAGAGGTGTCTCTTCAGCACTGAAATGTAAGAGATAGGGTCCCATTCCAGCACAAGAGAAAGCTTGATTACGAGGTTTAGAACAAATAGTATTTAACACAAAGTCGGCATATTTGGCAAATTGCATAGGAGTCTAATTTTAGAAGACACTTTTTCCCTACTCTAAGAGGTTGTTATTCCACCAGACAGGCTGATGAGGTGGCTGCAAGATCGGACGGTGAACCTGTGAGCATTCAGCTGGGTAAAGCCGCTACGGCCCTCTTTGAACATCACCCTGTTACCATGGAGATGGGCAACCAGCTCCACCGTCTGAGCACTGGACACAGATGAGAGGGAGAGAAAGAGAGCTGAAGAAAGATAGACTTGAAGTAAGACAAACAGTGAGAAGGTAAAGCATGGAGAGAAAGAAAGAGAGAAGGGCGGGAATAAAAAGCAGTGTAGCAGATTGAGATCCTTGTTCTGTGAGGGAAAACCTGCTTGATTACAGGTCCTGGACAAAGTCGCATGTGCTCTCTCACAAATGCACAAATATGCACGACAGTATAAACACAAATATATATACAGACAGGTGACAAATTGAAGGAAAAACTGAGTGTAGAACAAATGCACATGCTTCATATATAATTAGCATGGTGAGACATGTCCACTGACCAAAGACAGCCTGTGTCAAAATTCTGACACAAATTCTCATAGTGAGATGGCTGGTACAACCCATGTCCACAAAATACACAAGCCGATGCAATACTGTAAGCAACATTTTTTAATAAAGTGTAAGAGGCTTAAGATAGTGCTCTCCACTATCACCATTAAAACACCAAATTAAGGGATATTTTTAGGAAGAATAGTGTTTGATACCTCTAGTAAATCTAAGCTAAGGTACATTAAAGCTGTTCTGGCACCTCATGGTGGCACAACACCTTACTTGACACCCATCTGAATACTAACCAACACATAAAGTACACGCACGCACAAAATCCACTAGTAATAAGTAATGCAATTAAGGAGAGAGCAGAGAACAGGACAGAATAAAGGGCCAGAAAAGGAGATCCATTGTGTTTAATTCACAGTCAATACTGGTGTTTGTTCTTCTAATCAATGGCTGTCTCCCTGCCACACATTCACCCACACTATAGAATACATATTGACTACCACACAAACACACCACTACTGATTTAGTGGACTGACTTACTGTAGGAGAAAAGTAGGTAAGGCGATATTTACAAAAAAAAGACGAAGGACACAAAGGAGGAGTATTTTGTTTAGAGATAAGGGAGAGAAGACTAGGGAGAAAAGACAAGGAGGAAAAATGACTAAAGGGTAGATAAGAAGGCAAGGGCAAGAGTGTGAGTGTGTGTGTGTATGTTGGGGAGGGGGGGATTACAGAGCAGAGATGGGAGATTAACATATTTGAGAAGAACAATGTTTTGGTCCTTCTCTGAAAGTCAGCCCATTAGCGGCTTTGAGCTAATTCCTCATATGACTAACACTCTAAAAAGGTCTCATAGTTAATGTCAACTACTCTGAACCACAGAGAGTCATGATGGTGCACTGACAACAGCAATACACACACACACACACACACACACACACACACACACACGAACGCACACACACACTGTGCCTGAAAAACAGTTTGCTATGGGCTGGTAGTTAGCAAACACAGCAGTGGGATGACATCACCTCCAGTGTGGACTAAGAGCACATGCTTCATCATCCCCATGGCTGTCTCTCTCTGCTGAAAGTCAATCGAAACTCGGTTGTTTGATTATACACAGGTTTGACTGCGTGCTTCTGTGACTATGTTTACCATGACTAGAGGGCAATCTGCCGCGGCATTGGTTTGATAAGACTTGATAGTTGTCATGTGCATCTGCAGCCCTGGTTGTATATGAGTGAATGTGACTTAGCAATACCCTGTGTTTGTTTTCTGCAGCTTTTCAAATAACTCAATGTCACTAAAATAGTTCCAGGACGAGCAATGGTGTTCTGCTGCAAAGGGCACAAACGCTTTCATCAACACACAGCCAGTAGCCTGGGGAGGTGAGAGACGATGAGGGCGCAGTGATGAGGATGTTGAACTAGCAGGGACGGAACAAGCCCCAGGGGACCAGGTGATGTTCGGCGCCTCCCAATAACACTTCTCCTTACTGCTCTCTTACAGGACAGCGCTGGTGACATTACTAAATAGGACCAAATCCTTCATAACTAAGTCTGTATTGTACAAAGAAATGCAGAAATTAATTATGTTTCTTACAAATCCTATTAGTGGCAGCCATAAGGGTATAATAAATACATGTTTGAAATCTGAAGGTACAAAACAAATCATGAACAAAACATGACTTTAAAAAGTATGGAAACTGTAAGAGCATTTTTTTTAAAGAGAGAATTAACCTTTCTTTTTTGTTCTCTCTAAAAATATTTTACAGTATACCATTATGGACACGCTTTAAAATTTTTCTATAATGTACTCAAATTACAATTCATTAACCCACATTACAATTCATTAGTCCAAATCTATAATTCTGTGTTCAATCCAAAGGCCAACACAAACATAATCGAGTTAACTATACAGATTAATTAAATTACATTTGTTACCTTCCGATTTAACATGACATTTTTCTTGGGTGTTTTTAGTAACATTAAACATTAAGTAACATTTTTAATAACATTATTTCGACGTTGTTCTAATTAATAAATCTAACCAGCTTGAACTTGCTTAAACATTGGCATATCATTCTCTATGGACCAGCATAATCAACGGCACAAGACCCATGCATAATATATTTGCTTGTATTTGATTCAACCCAGGTACAATACAGAAACATCATACACTAAAATTAACTTGAGGATACAAATCCCCAGGCCCTCTTCCATGTGATTCAGTATTCAGTATGCACAAACAAACCCGTTTCTATTTTTTTTAAATCTTTTTTATTTATGTCACTCAATGTAGTTGATTTTAAAGCTGCAGTAGGCAATATCATTTCCTTATAATTTTGGTTGAAATAACTAATTTTGCAAACTAAGCTGAGTTTGCTTTAGTTTGCTAGTTAGTTACAATCGTGGATGTATTATAGGAACTGGATACCGGACCCAAAGATGGCGGCTATTCAGTCCAATGAGAACTCGCCTGGCACGTATGCCAAAAAACTTTCAAGCTTCCGGGTTTACTTCCATGGTATGCAGCCCACTGAATATGCGCAATAGTGTTTGGCCCCCGCTCGCGGGTTCCTGCTCAGCCCATAGACTTTACATTGTGATGATGTCACAGATTTTTAAATTGCTTTTCTTGGCTCGAGGAAAGTTTTACAAATATAAAACCTCCATGGATCAAAAATTCATAATAGAAAGAGTCATAATTGAACTTGTTTGCAGTTTGAGGTGTCCTGTCAACAGTTTTAGAGACGTCTCTTTTACAACGTTGCTTTGGGCCGCAGGGGAATTTTTCGCTGCAATACAATGCGTGGCCACTGGAAAAAAATTGAAAGCAAGGCAGAGCAGCGGTGCCATATCCAGTTCTTATAATACATCCATGGTTACAATGGTTGACAACCTTAATGTTCCGCTTCAAGCCCAGCAATAAGCATGTGCATGTTTTGGTGCGTCATTTGGTGGAAGGGGCTTAGCGGAGTGATACAAGGCAGCAGAGACAGAGAAAATGTGGAATTCTATTGCTATGTATACTGAGCTCAAAATAAAGAAAATATGTTTAAAAAATGCTGGCATTTAATATCAAACCACATTGCTAAGAGTATTTTCAGTTGTAGTCTACACACGACTGCATGATTCCAGATTGGCTGGATGTGGTCCTCTGAATTGTTTAAAATGTGAGGCATTTTGTTTTGTGATGGTTAGGGATTACTGCAGGAGAACACAGGATGTTATCTCTGACATGGAAACCAAAATACAGTGATAAACAAAAGAAGACAAAGGATGAGCAGGAAGACAGGTGGACATGAGGAAATCTGGCCTGAGGTAAAGAGACGGGGTCATCTACCCATGGGGGACAAGGTTAGTGAGCATTTGCAGACAGGCCCTGGAGGAGGTTATGTTTTCCATAAACAGACACAGCTTCAGTCTCTCTCACACACAAAAATCGTATGGTGTGAGAGGACTAGCCTCAAGGCTTGGCTTCTGTTCCATCTCAACTCAATAGCTCATATCCCACTAGAGCCTACTCCCTGGTTCTTTCCCATCTCCTGTCTTAAACAAGTCTTCCATCCTGACACTAAACATTTTGCACCTTGCAGCCCTTCACTTCCTCCATCTGCTTTTACTCCTGTTTTATCTCTCCATCCCTCCGAGAAGAGAGGAAAGACCAGACTAGATCAGTGTCTGGGATCAGGCCTTCCAGTACGTAAGTGAGACTGTGCCTCTGTCTGCCCGTGTATAATGTGTGCATGTACATGTTGACGCTTCTAGGCATATGAACATCCACCAGCACTATTACACAGAGCTAAAGATGAACAGGGAGAGTGTAGTCAGTCAATCAATTAATCAGCAGCTAACTGTAATTAATCTCACAGGCTGAGCACCAGCTGCAGAACAGCAGGCTCTTAACAGACCTAATGCTGAATTTGTAAACAGCCCCTCTACTCTCTTTAAAAGCACTACCACCAGGGGATAGATATATCAAACTCAAGGACAGTTCTAGAGCACAGTAAACTACCCTGTTATTGCAAATGAGTCATAAACGTTCCCCAATCAGCAATAATCAAACATAATATTTACCAAAAATTACATCCCTTGGCGACGGCTCCGATCGACCTTATAGGCTGCTGCTCTTACTGCTGTAGCACAAGTTACTGTTTAACAAGAGTTTAGATAAAGTGCAAAGACGGACCACTCAGTTACTGTATGGATCGACCTACCTAAAAGTGAATGGAAAATCTCTGTATACTAAAAAAAGTTGATATGCAAGAACTGTGCAAACAATGTTTTTTCCCCAGTTGTCAAATGCCTGATATACCAGTGTATTCATTGTTTCTACAACTGATAACAGAGCCAATTTTTACCATTTTGACTGCTGTTCTGAACAAAGCACTGATCAAGCAGACATAAACAGAAACTCTTGACACAATACCAAATAGCTGGAAGACAGAGAAAAAGAAAGACAGCCAGAGAAGTGTAAAAAGATTTGCAAAACCATCACACAAGGCTTTGCCAGAAGCAAAGATTTCAGACAACTGTGCCTTTGGCCATGAATGGACATGCAGCATGGAAATGGGAAGACACAGACATGGTTTAAATGACTAAACAAGCTTGTGTGTTTTAAGCTTACCTTGGAGTACTGTCTGCGAAGACTGAAGCGCTGCACCATCCTGACTGACTGACGTACCCACAGCTGGAACCCCTGTTCTACTCCTCTCCACTGATATCCCTAAAGTACACACCGCCTCACATAGTACACTCTACATTCACTCACTCACACACACATACTGAAGGAACACAGGGTACCATCCATGTGCACACACATTTGTAGTCCACACCGCTTTCGTCTACTATGCAAACACAAGTTAGGAGAGAGAGAGAGAGAGAGAGAGAGAGAGAGAGAGAGAGAGAGAGAGGAAAGGGAAAGCAAACAGAGATAAAGACAGCTCAGCTGTGTTGCCCTCTACTCATATTCACAGTGTTCCCCTGAGCTCTGTCACAGGCACAGTCATTCACACAAGACACTCACACCACATAGCTGTCAATGCACAAATGATGTCCATTATACACACACACACACACACACACCCCGAGTATTTGGAAAGCAGATAAAAATTAGATCTTACAGTCACACATATACACACACCTCCACATCCTCTTCTAAACACAGTACTGATAACACATTTACACAAAACACACCACACACAGCCAGTGCTCAGCTCTCACTCATCTAGGACGAGGCAAGGTTGCCTCCTGCTTCCTGTCAGTGAGCCGAAGGGTGGGGTGAGGAGGAGGTGGTGGTAGAGGAGGAGGAGGAGGAGAAGGGGGAGATGGGAGAGGAGGAGGGACCAGCTGATTGTCTGTACTAACTCCCTCCAGGGACTGAGGGAGGGCGACAGTGGGGGAAAGAGAAAAAAAGAGGAAGAAAGGGCAAAAGGAAGCACAGGAGGGAAATTGTTGAGAAAAAGAATAGAAAAGGAAGGAAGGAGAGAAGGGAAGAGGGGAAAAAAGGAAAGAAAGAAAGAAAGAAAGACCCTCCACTAACAGCAGGATGTCACACACCTCCAGGGTCGACCACAATGTTACTATGGCAACCCAAGCAGGGCGTAGTTCTAGGCAGCTTGCTGCAAGTTTCGGGGTAACCACGCCGACCGCTTGGATGACCTGAATGACATTGCTGTGTAGCTGTGCGGAGACGGGGCTCTGATATTAGCTAGAGATGGGAGAGACAGGTTATCATCTCTGCCAAGGGCGAACAACAGACCACAGAAAGGCTGATGGTCGTCTATCACAGCAGCAAGACTAATGGAGCACAGATGTCTGGCTCTCGGTCCTGCTCCGTCATCCCAGGTGAGCTCATTCACGCAGGACTGAAGGATACTTGATTTTGGAGTATATTAAATTTATCTCACAGATTAAAGCTGTCAATTAACGTGAATATCAAAACCCCCCTGGTCCAGACTCACTGCCCACCACTGGATTGATAGCAAGACATCCCTCTATCCGTGACACACTGATGCTGAGTCCTTGGCACAGCTTATTTCATTAACCCTAGGATCCGACAAGTCTACAACAGACATGAGCTCATAATGCAAACACAAACCTCCACATGAACCAAGCCCAGTGCTGCTCACAGCAGGTTAGCTGGTCTAACAGTGACCTCTGGTGGCAGACAGAACAAACTGAAGTCTGGGATAGCTAAGGTTAAAAATCAGAACTTAAAGTAAAAGATTAAATTGTAAAGGGCTGTGAGGTTTTAACAAACCAATACCAACACACAAACACATACAAAATCTATGCTACTTATTCTCCACTACAGAAGTTGCAGAGCATGGAAGCCCATACACTAAACTCTTAATGATCTCTGGATTAAACACACTGTGGTCTTACAAAAAAGGCAGAGCTTTTCCAGTATATTTCAAATAGACTACATAAGTACTACATAAATAGATGATTATCAAAGCAGAATACAAAAGGAAGGATTTTGATGTATATTGCAGCATTTTTTATATGCCTAGGACAAAACCACTCAAAGAGTTATTTGCTTTTAAAAGAATACATCCACAATTTTTCAAGGCTGTCTAAAACCATAGTCATATACATACATGTATGTATGTATGTATGTATGTATGTATGTATGTATGTATATGAAAATATTAAATCCTCCTGTTTATTCTGGCCATTAAAATATCTCTTCCTAATGTGCTTCCAATGGAAGTGATGGGGGACAAAATCCACGATCTTTGTTCTGTGCAAAAATATATTTCAAAGTTCATCTGAAGTTATTATGATGCTTCAGCAGTCTGAGATGGTCAAATCAAATTAATATCTTCTAAAGTTAGTCATTTACAAAATTACAGTACAAAATTCCTCTTTCTGTTTCCTCAGACAGTGTTTCTGTGCTGAGCTGCGGTGGAGGGATGGCAACGCAAAGAGGGAATTTGGCACTAAAAAGACTGTAACTTTGGATATTCACTTGATTTGACTTAGTCAGACTGCTGAAGCCTTGTATTAGCTTCAGATACACTTTGGAAGAGAAACGAGAACTGTGGATCACTTACATTGAAAGCATGTTAGGAAGGGACACTATTTACAGCTATTAACGTGCTATTAACAGGAGGAACAATTACAGCAAGTAAAACCTGTTTCAGTGTTCATATGGGCACCTGACTATTGTTTTAAGACAGACTTGAAGAATTATGAACCTATCCTTTAACATTGGCTGTACTGTTATGTAATTAGTGTGTGTCTATATGCGTGTGCATGCATGTGTTTTGTGTGTTTCATTTGTCTTTATCAATGGTCAGCACTTGGTAAAATCAGACGGCAGTAATGACAGACAGCAGTAGAGACCCTCTCTCTGAGATCACAGCCAATACAGCAGGGACTGTTACATCAGCAGCAAGGTGAACCTCAGCTTTTGATTGACAGCTCACTGACAAACATGGCCTGACACCAGTAAAAGGGTAAAAGAGATGCATCGATCAGCCTGTGTAGTGATAATATGATTCACAGCTGATGTCACTTACCCTATCTGTCTCCTCCGTGGACTGGTACCCTGATGACAGCACCACATCGCCGCCAGTGTATCCAGGGGTGGGGCTGCTGGGTGTGGTGTCAGTGGTGGAAGAGGAGCGTGGACGGCTGGTATGCTGCTGTGGATCGTGGGTGTTGCGGCGGTGCGGGGCCTGGGGGCTGCCTCTCAGGAGGGGATCGCGGTCTCCGCTCCCAGATCCCGACCCAGATCCCTTACTGCGCCGGCTCTGCAGGCTGGTCCCACGCCTCATCGTGCCTGCAGCCGCTGAGCCCTGGCCAGCTGCAGAGGGAACCACAGGAGCAGAGAGGTGGTCAGATTCAGGACAGCAGGGCCCCGAGGCGTCCTCAGGGGCAGAGGGGGGGGTGCCACTTGCTGAAACTACAGAGGAAGACGAGGAGGAAGACGAGGAGGGGATGGTGGAGCGAGAGAGGGAGAGGCGTTTACGCTGCTGCTGGAACAGCTGTTTCAGTCCCTGGCCAAGAACCCCCATGCTCTCCCTGGCGTTTTGGCTCATCTTACTGAAGGAGGGGTGCTCTGACTGGGATGAGGCCCTCTTCAACCCTGGGCCTTGTGACCCGCATGCTTCTCTTCTAGCTCCAGGACCTGAACTGGGACCCACCCCCACCGGCCCCCTTTGACTGTCATCCCCCTGCTGCATATGGCCCTGCTGACCTCTCATGAATAGCAGGGAGAAACTGTCCTATTAAACAGTCTGCTAACACTTCCCCCTCTATCTGTCAGACATGCAGAGGGTCAGACCAGGACAATGACTGAAGGAGACAGGACTAGAAAACAGTAGAGCACAGTAGAGAACAGTGGAAGTGGAGATGGGACTTTCTGATGGAGGGTTGGATCGGCTCAGTGGCGGTCAGAGGGATGAATCCAAAGAGGGAGCATGCATCTTTGATTCAGGAACAAGTAGCCATGCTGGTCTAGCACAGAGAGAGAGGGGAGATGGATTATGAGAGGCTGGGATATTTCCTAGATCCAGTGACATGCAATCTCTAACTTTCACTTTAACTCGTGACCATTTGCATAGAAAGTGTGAATGCGCAGTAATCAGACTGGAGTTTTACAGACTGCAGGCCGAAGAATAAGCAACTTTGCGACTAATTTAAAAATAATAAATACTGTAAGGATAAATACTGTATCATCAGTTGAAGATGGTATCAGCCAGCCTGCCTCAGTGACAGCTGTGCCAGGCCTCTGAATCATTCTACACTCAAACAGGCCGATGTTTCATGAGCAAATACAAGTAATAAAAGGAAAACAAGCTGGGTCCAGGTAAGCTAGCATGATACAAAAATCACAAAGTGAAGCATAAATGAATTAAAAAGTAAGCAGGTACTGGCAGGCTAAGAAAATAAACAACAGCCTGGAGGGGGACGGAGTCAGAAAGGCACAAGAGGCTGGTAGAATAAAGGAAAGGATGCAGAGAAGAATAGAGGGGTGAGAGAGAAAGGGATAATGACTCACATTAGAAGAAGAGAAACCCACCTACCATCAGCCCAACTGTCAGCTTAGTGTGACTCACTCTTGTGGATTACCTGAGAGGGAGGTGGATAGACCAAAAAAAGAAAACAGAGAGTCATTTTTAAGACTCGAAGCTTCAATCTTCAATGTACTCACTGACCTTAATTTACTCAAACAATCAGCCATTTCATTCTGTTTGCAATCAATAATGATTTACACAGTGAGCTGTGAACATGCTGGGCATATTGAACAGAACATATACGATACTGTGTGACACAACTTTGTGTGTGTGTGTGCTCCTTTGGGAGCTCATTTAGTGTCCCCAAAGGCATCTCTTCCTTATCCTGTGGTGTATCAAGAGACAAGGGTTTCCGCACACAACAGACAGTGTAGTGTCACAAACACAAAACACAGAGCATGATCACCTCCTGCAGCCTTGCACACTGCCTGGATGAATCTAAGTCAGAGACAAAACCAACAGAGTGGACACCTGATAACATACAAGCCGTCTTCCTCAAGAAGGAACCTTATTGGTGGAACAGTGATCACCTCAGAGATAGACCCACAGACTGACACGCAGTCAGCCTGAGCCTCCCTGCAGCATCAATAGCTGCTCCCATTGAGGGCAGCAAAACAAGCGAGGCAGGAACATTCAGAGCCCTGGGGAGGGACAGTTATATACTCAAACTATACTCCTTCAGCTGCACTGTCAGGTCATGAAGAATAACACAAAGTTGGACAGACGGGCACACACTCACATACACACACACACACTTCTCATAACTGCAAGAATGCCATCTATGCAAATGAAGCCGTGACAGGCTTGATTCACATCACTAAGAGTACAATCAGCTGCTCAGTTTCACACTCGGTCCAGAGACAGAAGGAGAACGAGCATGAAGCTACATGCAGGTAGCACATCGCCTTTAACAATGGCGCATTGATACACAAAAACACATTCACACAGCAGCTTTTACTTTCTCCACGAGCTGATCCTAAATCTGGTCTTGCCTAATTGTTTCTGTTCAATAGGCAGATTCAGATCAGCAGATACTGATGTGCTAAATTCAGAGGCTATGTGTTAATATGGTGGCGCCAATCAGTTAAATGCGACAGAGAGAGGGAGCAGGTGTTGAACAGGTTCACTTTAGCCACCTGCTAGCTGGCTGCTGCCTGCAGCTTTTAAGATATTGTGCTGTCAACGGTTAGGCAGTGCCTTTCCTACTAATAATAACACAGCTTCAACTTTCTTTTTTATTTTACCGATTACAGCTGGGCAATGAGTCCATATATTCTAATATTTTATTTCTGTAGAAATACATGACATTAATACACAATTCTGTTGGAAATACTGAACTAAACATATCTCACAAAATATGACATGAAGTATCTGAAAATACTAAGGAAATGTAAATATTTAAAAATAGTTTACCAATTCCATGGGGTTCAATGCAATGCAATGTAATACAAACACTCTTATCTAACAAGGCTGAGCATTTGTTTCTTCATTGACTGAATCTCATTTTAGTTGGCAGTTTTCTTTCTTTCTTGAACTTTTTATGAGCTTCCTGTATGACCATAGAAGGTGAACAACCATGAAAACACATGTAACATAATTAAGTATACATGCATAGTTGATTATGCATGCATCCTCACACTGAGACAGTAAGTGGCATTTTCTGGCAGTCACAGTGAAGTGTAATTGATTATGATGGAGCACTGTGTTTCTGTTGTTTCAGAGCTGTTGAGTGGAAGGGTAAACCTAAGTTAATCCTGTCCTGAAGCTGAAGCTGAACCTGAAGGCCTGTCCCGACCCCGGTGCCCATCCCTCCCTCTGTGTCTGTAAATCCCCTCCTTCATCCCCAAGCTGATCCCAATGCTGGATTGGATGTTTTCTTGATTGCGTACGGTTTTATATTCAAACTAAATCCTCTTTCAGGAGCCTTTAGAGGACAACGTTTTATTGTCAGACTTTGTGCGATAGGCCCTGCATCTTTGTTTAATTTAAGCAATGCTCGCCGTTCCACCTTGATGAGGTGATGATGCAAAGGAACAAACACCAGATGGATCTTTGAATAACGACTTTCCCGTTCTGACTACTTCATTTCACCACATCATACTACTCTGACAGTGCACCAAAATGCTACTGCAAAAGACTGCACAGTTGAACATGCACTAGTTAGTATTCTTCTGAATCTGAAACAGGATTTGCTTCAGACAACTGCAATAATGTACTTTGGTGATCCTCTCAGGAAAATTCTCTCTTCACTTGCTCCTCGGATCAACCTCAGAAACATGCTAGTGGATGGATGTATTTGGGTGTATTTAAGCCCTGTCCACCACAGAAGCAGATCAGTGATTATCAGTGATTAACTGTGTCAGTGACAGCCAGGGTCAGCAGCCTCAGTGAGTCAGCATGTTTCTCAGAAATTTGACAATACTGTCAAAAGGTGAATTACAAACAACCACATGGACAATGGCCTCTCTGGAACAGTGTCACCCTCACTCATACCCTTGTATAAATACACACACACACACACATCCTTGTCCATAGCTCTGTAGCTCATTCCATTCAGCAGAGCTGCCAGTCGTCCAGTCCTGCTGTCATTTTCTTTGGCCGGCTAAACTAGAGAGATGGTGAAAGCTCAGCAGAGCTCCAACATTGGCAGACTGGTAAAAAAAAGAAAAAAAAAACAGTTCACACTGGTTATTTGTCATTTTGCAGACGGTGACAAGCATGTGTGAATTAATATGATAGATCCAAGATTCAGTTTAATGAAACAAAAAGGAATCGTGACTCTGTTTTCTTTTTTTCAAGCTCTGTCGAGTGCTAGTGTTCAACAATAAATCACAATATCACAGCTCCCTGTAAATGTTGTGACGGCCCCTCTGCTTGATTCACTCTGCTGTGGCTTTTCCTCTGTTTCCAGGGACACACCTGGGCCCGGTGTGCCCCATGCATATAGCCAGTCCTTTGGGGGGGCAGATCTCCTCACACCACACACCTGTGCGTTGTTTCGTTTGTTACCTTTTCTTTCTTTTCACAGGACAACATCCATATAGCACATTTTCACTCATCCACTCCCTACACTACTGACTTTACAGATTCCTTCCACTTATTTGTTTTGATTATTTTGCTTATTTTGTGATTAATAAATTACTTTGGTTAATATACCCGCGTGTCTCCCGATTTTGCTGCAGTCTTTGAGATGGGCTGTGACAATGTTCACTTTTGCTGTCTGAAAAGAAAACAGCTGTAGCTTCATTCAGGTTATATTGATGAAGATGTGTCTCTGAGCTGCTACAATCACATCCATTATCATTATTGAACAAAGAAGACAAGCAAAGGTGATTATTCAAAAGGAGATTAGAGCCACAATGGTGAGGGTGACAGCTCAAATAGCTAAGTGATAAAATTTATTTATTTTTTCACATAAAGCAGACAACCTGCAATCTAGGATAATGTGAGATAAATTGTGTACCAGTACTGTGCAAAGTTTTATAGTCTTTTCATGCTAATTTTGCCATAGTTACAGTACTTCAAGACCAAATATCTGCACAATAACCTGATCACTGTTTCTTCTTGACTGTTCTATTTTATTCTACTCTTGACATAAAAAAAGTTGCAAACTGGGCATGACCAACACAAGCAGAGGTCAATCTGGCCCATGCTCTTTGACACTGAAGCAGCCACGTTGTTGTTCATTGCTGAACATACAGTCGGTTAACTCGAAATATGGCCATAGCTTAAACAAGCCCATGCAGTGTTTCCAGAAGACTCTGAGAGCTGGCGCGGAATAGACCACTCTTTGTTCCCTCTGAGCCACACACAGGCCCATCGCTGCTCTTTGTGCTGCGCCTCTTTCACTGACAGACACACATCAATAAGAGGGGAATTAGGCCAGAGAGTTCTGGCAGCGATGTGTGTGTGTGTGTGTGTGTGTGTGTGTGTGTGTGTGTGTGTGTGTGTGTGTGTGTGTGTTTTTATCAGACAAAGACAGAAAATGAAAGAGAAGCAATAGCAGCAATTATATTCTGTGGAAATGTGCATATGTGTACATACATATATGTGTATGTGTGCATTTGTGTGTGTGTGTGTGTGTTGTCTTTGACCAATGGAAACTGAACCATATCTCATTCAGCAGCTGCATAATGACAGCATAGGCAGGAAACAGGAACAATCGTTATTGTATTTATGTGTGTGTGTGTGTGTGTGTGTGTGTGTGTGTGTGTGTGTGGCGGGAGAATAGCACAGTTGTGTCAGGTCTGACAGTGCAGGAGATGACTTCAGCATACTGCAAAGAGTTTGATAAGAGACGCAACTCTTTGTATCAGACAGAGAAAGTGAGAGAAGAGAGACAGAGGGTTACAAAGGGAGTTAAAGAGGCCAAACTGGATCAAAGGCATCCGTCCAAGGCGTGTTTCGCCTGGCCGTGTCGGGTTCAGCTCGGGCGCTCAGCGCAGAGTGTGTCTGAATGAGGGAGGTAAATGGCAGGTAGTTCCCTGACAGAGGCAGGCACAACGCCCTATTGTGCAAGATGAAACCCACAGGGAGGCCCTGATGCCAAAGTTGAGCTCAGCTTTCAAGGAACAAGACAAACCACAAGACACACAAATATTTACTCATATATCAGGGCACCCATCTGTGTTTTCTTAATGACACCACAGGCTTAGCTATATTCAAAAGCTGAAAAATGAACAATTGTGTCTGTTCGTACAGCTGCCAAGAAGACTATTGTTGGAGACTGAGTCACACCTGGTATCTGTGTTACACTTTTTCCCAAATTATTTGTAATCTTGAATATATATGACCACTAGCTTAAATAAGGCAAAACCTTCAAGTGTGGGTGTGAAAGTTTGCCTTACCTAATATTTCTGATTTCACTCATCTCTCAGGCAACAGGAGACCATCTGGAACTACATCCCCCGTTACCACCACCCACTCATATTACTGTGAAAACCAATACATTTGTAGATCACAAAAAAACAAAAACAAATAGAAAATATACATATGCGCACATATACTCAACACACACTCACACGAAGGGAAGAACAGGTGGTATATTGGCTGTGAAGGACGTCTGAGTCATCCAGGACTACCTAACAGAGTCTGTGAGGTGGGAAAATGCAAAGACAAAGTAACAAAGAGACTCAGCTTATTTAAATTTCATCTCCACAGAGGAACTATTGTTTTGATCTTTTATGGCTGTACAGGGCTGTAAATATCACACATATCTCTGAGGTATAGGTTGCACAGAGGGGCTGGACAGTGAACAAAGTAGGGCAGTGAAGTGAAGCATAATTGAAAAAAGACTGGCTGAGTGTCATCAGGCTGTGTGTTAAACATTATGCTGGACGGTGCTGAACGTTTACTGGGGAGGCCTTGTTTAAGGCATCACCTCTGCATCTGTGCTCAACACCACAGCAAGTGTCCTAATGAATAATTCACCATGTGCATGGAACTGACACTGGTCCATGTTGACTACAACTACAACAACACTCCGGCAGCGCAGCTGCAGACCCAATGTGTCTGACGTGATGGAGAGTGGTGGCATCGAGGATCTCATTCTCTTGCTGTTAAAAAACTAGTTAAACAGACGTTCTCAAAAGGGGGTTTCCAGTGAAGACATTAGTAGAGTATGTAATACATTTCAAGCCCTGCAAAGTGGCCCTTCATTTACTAACCTGATAGGTGTTTAACAGTGGCCAGGCCTCCAACTTGGCCAACATAGCTCATATTCCACCAGCTCTGGCAGGGCATCATCACCTGTCAACAGGCTGGAAACCACCTACACACCAGCTGAAATCTCATACCAGAGATTGTGTTAAAGGCGCACAGCCATAGGGACTGAGAAAGGGAATGCGTGTCAGGGTCAACACACACTTTGTGCGACTGAAGAGAGAAACCTACCAGGCATCTGGCTCTTTGTGGTGCCAGCAGGTGAGAACAACTTTATGCAGTCAGATATAAATCATCCGCATCGTCACCTATTTTAAATAACTCTTCAGTCAGATCTCTGAGCTCAGGTAACCAGATACCTCTACAGCCCACTAGGGGGGTTAGTGGGGGTCAGCACATCCAAGCTCTGGTCTTGAAGCTTTTACTTTGACGCGACATTGGGCTCAACACGTAGACTGTGGGTCAACAATAAAAAAAAGTCGATACTCTGGGAGAAGATTTAAGTTGAAAGAAGATATTCCTCCTGACCTCCAAACCTTAATATCCACTCTTCTAAAAGACAAGAAGATGTAAACAAACTGAAACGAAGGGATGATCACAATTATGCAGTTTTGTGCAGAAGTTGATGTCTATATGACATAATATTGGTCTGGAAAAAAATCCACAGTCATCCTTCTGTGCAAAAATGTATTCAAAAGCTTATCTGAAGCTAATACAGTGAATGACTCAAGTGGGTATCTTCTAGAGTTACAACCTTTCTAGTACAAATTTCCCTCTTTTTGTTACTGGTACTCAACAGGGAAACACAAAGAGGGAATGTTTTGATTTTATAAGCTTCAGATAAACTTTGGAATATATTTTTGCACTATAAGGCGTCTCTGGATTTGGCCATTTTCAATGTTCATATGTGCACCCGACTATTGTTTTTGTGAACCTGTCCTTCGACACTAAAACATGGACCTCAGCCCTGTCTTAAAGTGCAATCTCTTGTGACGCTGTGTGACCCCTTGCTTCTTTTCTGACTCTGTCTTCAAACAGGAAGGGATCGGAGGGAAGCAGGCAGCTCGTTGCCACTAGAAACCACAGCTTTTATAAAGGAATTTCACCTTCATTCTGGAAGTGTGGGAGTCAGTCTTACTGGAGAGAATAAACCGAGTCTGTGCACAGTTACAGGATAAGCAGGATGGTACAGCCAAACATTGTACTTGCTACTGCATGTTTCTTGATGGCATTGGCAAACACCTCATCGCAACAGAGATAAAGAATGATTTCGGTCTATGGCATCTAAATTAAGCTACATTATGACACCTCTGCTACCCTGTGGGCTTTCAAACAGCAAAGCCCTGCTGGACGAGGAAGAAGATGAGAGAGAGAGAGAGAGAGAGAGGAAAGGAAAGAGTGTTTCCTTTCTGAGATACAACAGTTCCTCTTTAGCCACAGCTGGCCTTTGGTTGAGAAAACAGAGCCAAATCACTGCCTGAATGATGCTGAGATTTAGACTCCAAAGGGCAAAAAACAGATTATCTGAATCCTTTTGAATCCCTTACTGAACATTTTTACATCATTTGGGGTTTAAAGAAATTTAAACTGCAATCCATAACTTTACATTAAACCACAACTTCACAAAACACTAGATGACAAGGCATCTAGTGTCATGATGTGGTTGTTTCACCTCAATGTTGTTTATGTGCAGTAAAAAAGACAACATGAACCCAGTGAACATTTGTCAGTAGAGTATTGAGCATCTTCATTAATGATAATTATGACTTTTTTGTGTTTAAACACACTTCACCATACAGATGGACATAATGGGGATTTACGATAAGCTAAGAAACTTAACAGATATCTGACTTTTACATGATTTGAGTTGATAAGTGCTAAGTTATCAAGTTTTTACCCCACTTTCACCCACAAATTGGTATGGCCAATTCCCCCGTTCTGTGGTCCATGCCACTGTTAACACCAGGATGTACGTATACAGCCATGTTCCTCCCATGATACACACTTCCGTCCAGGTGCCTTCACCAACCAGAAGAACTACAGTGCACCAACACAGACATGATCTCTCGCCAGTGTCCTACTCACAAACAAACTCACAAACTGCCCGAGGTAGTAGGTACCACTGCCAAGAATTGAACCCAGGTCTTTGCAGTATATCTCTGTCTCTACAGTACACAACATATCATGTTTTCATCTGCAGCAGAGGGGAGCAACCATGCATTAGGCACTTGAAACAACTTGAAAAAACCTCCTTAATATTTTCTTAACTTAATGAATCATCCATCTTCTATATCACTCGTCCTATTCAGGAAGGCAGGGGGTTGGAGCCTTTGCATTGCATAGACTGGGTGAGAAGTCTGGTACATCCTGGACACAGCACAGTCTAACACATCTGTATAAACACACAAACAGTCACATTTACAGTCACGCTTATGGGCAATTTAGAGGCTAAGTTATGGCCAATTTACCCAACCTGCATGTCTATAAACTGTGGGGAGAAATCGGAGCACCCAGAGGAGATGTAACTTATTTAAACAAACACTAAGATGTCATAAAAGTACTGCAGTATATAGGACAGCAGTGTTTTTGGACATGTTACTGGAATGCAGACCAATAATTCATGCATGACATTAAGTTATTTCACTTAATTTCACTGTGTTATGTATTACAACCCAACTTAAATTATACATAGCCATACCTGATTATTATAACTAATGTAAACAATCAAAATATGGCAGCCAGTCTACAGGACACTTGATGTCACAAACAAGTAAAATTAGCCTGTCCAGTGTCTACCAACTTCACAAAAACCTTTTTGTCTTCTTTTCTAATCAAAATAGTCTTTACAACAGAAGTCAACAACTGAATAAATAAAACCACCATAACTGCAACTATAATCCACTTCATGTCATCTTTCTAATCCAGTGTCTGCAGCTTTGTTGTGAGAAATGCTTGCTTCCTGTACGCACGGCCAATTAATCACCTCCTGTGACAGCTAGGCGAGCATACAGCAAGCTGTGTTAATCTTGTGATATGATAAGCACATCTTCATCACATCCTATGCTGAGGTGTTACATGAAGCTGAGCACATATCAGAGGAGGAGGCAACTCCATCTTTAGAAACCACTGAGTTCTATTTTGTAAGCACAGTGCACGCAAACACACATACATATACAGAAACACATTACACTTGTACAAAGACTCTCAATTCTAAGCTCAGCTCCTAACAGGGAAGGCACAATGTGAGTGCAGCGGGAACAGGAGGAGGAGGAGGAGGAGGAGGAGGGCAGCGTCATCGTGGTGGTCTGACCGTCGGCGTGAGACATGAATGGCTGCGTTAGCAGTGCCCTGAAGGGGCAGCCACGCTCTCAGCCACTTAGCAGAGTATGCTGAACAGATAGTGGGATACATCATGTCATACAGGACCCTTCCAGCCCTCTACATGTGCATCTACTGTACATGCAGTGTAGTCTCAAAACCACCAGGTTACAAACATGGTCAGAGATGGAGGTAGAGAGATGGGAACAGTTACCAGAAAGGATGAGTAGAGTAAGTGTGTGAAAACAAACCTTCAGTCCATAATCATGACGCTGGAGTGGATTTCCTTCATTGCAGCAACCTGCTACATCAGGCCCGCAGGTCTTCAACAAAAAAGAGAAAAAGTGAGATGGAAACTGTAATCCTCTAAATGCTTGCTTGGCACATTGTACTCTCTGCGACTGCCTGTGTGAGAGTGCTTATGTCTCTGTCTGTCTCCCAGACACTGTTAATAATAGGTTGCAGGAAGAAAAAAAAAACTCCTCTGTGAAGAATACTAGGCATCACATGTAATGAGGCTGCGGATGTCCATCCTTACCAGGCCATGAAATGTCTTTAGCCCATCAGATTGCGTTAGCCAGTTGAGACTAAAATATACCCTGCTGAGGGTTTATTAAAACTTTTGTAGGTTGCAAGCAACTGGCAGGGCCCTGTCTAATAGACAAGCCACAGAGACAGATCAATATGACAGCATCATAGTAAATAATAACAACGTTTCATGAATTAACTGGAAATAAACACCTACACACAACTTTTACTCTGCTCCAGAGTCCATGACAAGCTAGCAAAGTGTTAAAACTACAGGTTTAAATGAGAGCAAATAATCACATTTCCAGCTGCCACGAATTATATTTGTTTTTACCGTTTATTTCCTACTATATAGGCAGTGAGACAAACCTGTTGTACATAACCACAATATTCTACAACGTTTTAATTATTTTGTTATTTAAGTAGGTTACTGAATGCTACGATGACACCAGAGATAAACTATTGCGACCGTTACGAAAGATAAGTAAAAGAAATTCCCTGTTGAGTTACGCCCTATAGAATTAAAGTAATAACAGACGAGCCTTCCTTTACGTTGTGAAATTACGCGAAGCAATATGTGTAAAGCTAAAAGTCGTTGAAATGTTTGCTCAGTGCCGGTCAGTGCTGTCGGTGAGCGGCAGCAGCGTGTTAACGGACTCAGGTTGACAGTCCCGTTAGTGTCATCGTGCAGAGCTGCTAAATAATGCGATGAAATATCTACCCCGAGACTCTAACAGCTTTTCCTCGCGGCACAGAGACGCAGCACACATCACACACACGCATAAATTGACGGTAAAACAACCAAAAAAAAACCACACTAAAAATATTTCACACTTACACGGGTGACAGCAAACTGTTGTCGGGGTTGACACGGACGTCCAACGAGCGGCACCCCTCCTCCGAGTGCAGTCCGCCCCACGGCCCGCCCTCCCTCTCCATGAGTAACGTCATGACGTACGACGTGTCATAAAGAGTTGGAACCAAAGATCGTCTTGTGGTACGACGCCTCACTCGTGTGTTTATAAACTGATACCTAAACTACACTTCTGGTACAGACATGAAAAAAACAAGTCCTTTCTGAAACTTCTCACCATTTTATGTGTGTTTAGCTTTGCCTACCCAGCAAGCTAAATTAAAGCCATAAAGCATCATTTCGAACAAATTCTCCAACAATGAGCTAGAAAACTGAAAAAGTCTGAAGTAAATACTATGTTAAATTATTAGGATAATAAAAATAATGATAATCTATTTATCGTTTAAGTTATTTATCAAGCAAAAATGCCAAACATTAGCTAGTTACATTTTCTCAATTGTGAGAATTTGCTGCTTTTGTGACATTAAACTGAATATCTTTTTGGACTGTTGGTCAAACAAATAAATGGATCTGAAGATGTCACCTTGGACTGATGGGCACTTTTTTACTATTTTTGGACATATTATATAGACCAAATGATAAATAAATTTGTTGAGAAAATAATTGGTAGTTGCAGAAACTAAGCATGCTGCTGTCCTGTGGGGCAATCTTCTAGGCCTTTTTAAAACCATGATGAATCTTGTTTTCAAATACAGGAAGCTTACAGTAAATTAGGACGTATCATATTAAAGTCAGTGAACAAGTCAAGTTTAAAGTTAAAAACAGGGCACCTGAAATGAGAGCCATTATGACTTGAGAAAAATATATTTCAGCTCAAGGGGAACATTTATGGAACCAATGCAGTAAGGAACTGAAAATGATTAGCACCATTTGTAACTTTAAATAAAGATCATGCAATTAGGACATATAAATCTGAATGTACGATAACTAGTACTTTGGCATTAGTGTGGCGTGGACACTGTATATATATATACTATATACAGTGACTATTTGAAACATTTTGTATTGAAAGAAGGGTAGGCACAGTATGTTCTGTTGACCGTTTCAGGCTTTTGAAATGTTTGTGTTCTCTTGTTATCTATTTTGAGTTTGTTGGGATAAAAAAAGAGGGCCACAAAATGTGCTTTTGTATACATTTTATTGAGTTTATTTCTCTTTGCTAAATCTGCACACAATATGAAAAATGCAATGAATAAAACCTGTAAGAGGAAAAAAATTGTGATCCATTTTTTGGTCGAACATAATCACATGGCTGACCTACTTCGTACCATAAACAATGACCCCTTTGGACTCTCTACAGCATGGTGGCTACTTTGCCAAAGCAATCCATGAGATTGTGCCATGCGTGGACATGAATGATGAAAAACTACTTTGTTAGCTGAAATACAAAAACCTTTACACATTGTGTTGTTTGACTTCCTTGACTCCTAGAAACCAAGATGGTCTATAGGGTACAAGTGAAAGCAATCTCTTCAGCTAGACATTTTTGTTCATCTCTACTGATGGGAAATTAAACTGATGATTACATAATCAAGCTGACTGCTGTCTACCCAGTGAGCAAACAGTAATGCAAACATTTCTGTCAATATGTCACTGGTTTATTCCATACCACAACAAAATATCCTGTTATATTCTTCCTATAATTTTAATATGGGACACTCAATTTTAGTAGTTTATTTTTTAAACTACCAAAGCCTATAATGCAACAGTCTTACAATCTCAGTAACTATAATTCCTATGTAATTGTAAAGTAGGCTGATTAGATATGACAGAGTATTGCTCTAGTGAAATAGTAGCAGTGCAGTGGCCTTAATAAAGATTGACTGGGAAAATGTGAGTGGGGAGAAATGAATAAGTCATGCTCTTCCCTCCTGCAACAATGAAATGTCATCACGTCTTATTCCACAGCACCAGTGATTCCACATCAAACCTATTTTAACATGACTTCCGTCTTCCTGTTGTCTCACCCGCTCGGAGGACGGCATGACGTGCTGGTAGAAGCGTTTCATTTCTGGATAATAAGTGCAAGGTCTCCATCTCATAGCCTCGGTAGCTATGGCAACATAAAATATCTCCAATATCAATGCTGAGAATCGTTCTTTTCATCCGTGCCTTTGTGATTTCAGGCGTTTCGAACATAAACCAACATAAACCATGTGCTTAGTAAAGTCAAACCTGTACACACAATGGATAAAAGTCCACAGCTTGCAATGCATGCATTTTCTGTCTAAGTATCTTGAGTCTCAACAGGCTGTGGAAACACTGTCAAATTGTTAGCTGCATACTCATAAGGAAAGGACAACTATATGAGATGAATTCAAGTATTTAAACATCATGCACACACATATTGTATATAATTTGTCATGTTTGATGTTTATTTTTTTTATATTTGCAGTCATCAGAGAAAGTATGCCCTTTTGTCTCATAGTCATCTTTTAATCCCAAAAAATAAATGTATGATACAAATACACAACTACTCCAAAATCTCTGCCATGGATTGTTATTCCTTAAGACCTAAACTCAAAGCCATAGTTACAGTATATCAGCACATTTCCCTCATCTAAATCAATATGATCCAGCAGATCCTTCCTCTAGTTACAGACTGTACCATTTTCTTTCCACTAGATGGCCACATTGACACAGACACGCAGGTGAGAGGAGTTGTTTTGTTTGATAGTGGTCTATCAAAAGAGAATGAAAGTGAATCAAATGATGCCTATTTCTATGTTGTTCAAACTAAATGTAATCTTCACTGTGATTTTGTCTTATATGAAAACCACACTAAATGTTCTTCTGTGTTTGAACTGTATAGTCCTGACTTGTGAATGGCTGCAGGTGATGATATGACCTGTCTTTCCAGTTCATAAACTGTGTGGCAGCTGAATTGCAGAGTAACTGGGTTCCTGGTGGGGTTAACAAGAGGCAGATGGGGAAAGTGGAAGAACGGGAAATAAGAGGATAGATGAGGGTCTGAGTAGGGAGAATACTGTCTGTAGTATGTGAGTGTGTGTGGATGGGTACTGGTGTGGTTTTTTCCCTCACTGTTTCCTCACCCCACCGTCTTTTGTTGTTTTATGTTCCTATATTCAAATTATTTAGTTTTCTGTGTGCCCATAATGTTTCAGGTGTCATATATCAACATCAGTGGTGCACACAAATGTATGATTTATGATGATGTTTGCCTCTGCACATCCTATATGCCATTTTAACTGACTTCACAGTACCAAATGTTCATACATATTTTACACCCGATGCCAAACAATTGGACCTGGCAATGTTATTAGTGTGCTTAAACCAACAGAGCTTTTCAAGAACCTCGTTGCTTATTGGTGGCTGAAGAAGTAGAAGAAGAAGAGAAGTAGAGCTTTGATTTTTTTCCACTTTCATTCATTCTGTAGACAAGATGAATCACACACTTTATTTGAAGAAAAGAAATTTCTTCTGCACAATATATCAACAATACTGATCACCACTTGATTTCTCAGCTCTGCTTTTCGCAGAATCCATATAATGTTTTTTAGTCAGTAAAACCCAACAGAAAACACTTTAGACACATTTGCACTGTTTATATCCCCTCCATCCCTCCTAGTACCTGTGAGTCCAGCCCCGATCCTCTCTGACCCCAGCATCCTTTTTCTGTTTGTTGCCCCCGCCCCGGAACAAGTCGTCACCGCCACCATTGAAGGAAGCGAGTAAAAATAGTTGAATCTAATTTCTCATTAGGCCGGTATATATTGTAACTGACCCTCCAAATTATTATTGCCATGCAGTAAATTGCTTTAATTTCTAAATTAAAATGTTCAATCATACTGATTAAGAAATGAAATTAGACCCATGAGAAGTATGAATCACCAGAGGAACTCGAGTGAAAATTAAATGAGTCTCCTCTCGCTATTGACAGTTCAATGAAGGGACATAGGTATAGAGTTTGCAGTATTTATGTGCCACTCTGCTATAAAAGCTCTTAATGATTGTGTCAGAGTTGTTGTTCACACAACAGGAAGTGCAGTGCTAAGCAGCAAAACAAGTTCACATAAAAAACATCCCCTGGAACAGAAAAAATGGCTTGAGTTTTACTCACAACTGTGTCCTCAAAGAGTAAGCTGTCAACAAGTGTAGTGTAGATGGGTGTAATGATGTTCTGTTTTTCACATGAGCTGATCAAACCTGTACTCCCATTAGCCATAGGACGCAAACAAAGCTTACACATAGTCACACGCAAACAGAAACATGCTTAAATATAACATACACACTCAAAAACACACAAACCACAGGCTGGCTGTTTTTCCTGCTCCCACAGTAGAGCAGAGGATAATGGGAAAGATTAGTATGAGCGGCTGATGCCTGGCGACCCTTTCTCTCAGAGAGCGCGGCAGACGAGGATGCTGGCTCTCAGTGGCCCTCGCCAATTAGAGCATCCACACTAGCAGGCGGGGCCTAATGAAGAGTCCGGAGCATGGGAGTGGAGGCGGGCAGGCAGGGATCGATCTCCAGCCTAGTGAGGGCACAGCTGGGGGGCCGACATGCGAAAGCCTGGGGACTGAAGGACCGCATCTTCTTCTTCTATCATACATAGGTCGCCCTCAAGGAGATATGGCTCTGTCTTTGTCTGTGTTCCCCCGTTTGACCTCTCAACCTCATTGTACTCACTACCTTTTCCCTCTTGATCTCCAAACTTCTGTTGCTGATGGATGTGCATCAATAGTTAAACGCCTGAGGTGGATGCTGGTGTGTCTCGTTGTAAGTCTCTCGTGCCTCCAGCTTTGTTATGTTAAACTAAGATTCAGTAAAATTGCTTTTTCAAGCCTCGTGTTTTTAAGAATAATCGTGCCAGAGCGGTAATTGTTCATCCAGAGTAAGAGTTACTACAGATTCTCCTTTCGATGTAAAATCTAATGAGCTCTATTCTAGGAATGACAGGTTGTCTATACCCTGTCGGTCCAACACTGTGGTCCAGACTGAACCATTTCCAGTGTCATCCACAAACACATTAAAAAGCTATATTGTCGCTTGGGGGGCATATTCTTTCATTAAAACGAATATGGCCAGTGTAGTTGCAACTCTGAAACTGCATTTTCACTCTAACAATGTTAAGTGTACAGTGGCCTTGTTCGATAGTGATTTGTCATGACAGTGAAGTTCTAAAATATACTTGTTAGTAGGACAACTCATGTGGTTTTGTTGTTTTATTGGGATTTGTTCATAATAACAAAAAGTTAAAATAATACCACCCTTATCCTTTAAATGCATCCACTGTTAAATTTGATTTGGCACTCTGTAAGCACCTGGAAACCAGGGACTTCTAAAAACCCCAAAATTACAGAATTTCTGAGCACAATTTTCACTTTTTGTAAAAAGAATAAACACACACACACACACTCCATATTCTGAGCATACCCACTTCTGCTCAGTCTTTGATAAGGTCAGGACCTCTTGCCTCCTCCGCAGTGTTTTTGCATCTCCACGGTGATCAGCATGCTAACAGGGTTAATTGCCATTTCTAGTTGTGGATTAGCATTCAGATGGAAGGGCTAGCCAGCAGAGCCGACAGCTGTTATGGCTAATGCTAACATTAGAAAAGATGTTCCAAATATTTCTGTTAGATACCATTAAGTCTACACACACAATAGATTAAATAAAGTATCTAACACTTTTTAAAAGATGCTTTGCACACAAATTATTACTTCTTTACCTGTTAGCCTGTAATAAGGAGCCAGTATCATTCTGTATATGCAGCTCTGTATACTTTACTCCCTCGGGTGCAAAATAGTTGCAGTCGCTCTCTGCCTGCCATGGCTATCTATATATTATAGGTCTGTATTTGTGGACATTTCTGCCTGTGTTTGAGCTTTGGAAAAGAATCCAAGCAAGTTTTCAAAAGAAAACTTAAAGTTTCATTGATATGAACAAATACGATAGAAAATTAATGATCCACAGAGTGTTTTAGAGAGGTGTCTGAGCCATCAGGAGCTTTTCCAACGGGTCAATTTCAATTCGAGGTTTCTGACAAGACGCTAAATAAAGCCAAATATTCTCAAGGTAGATGTAAAGTCATTGATAGTCATGGAACAGAAGAGAAGATGCTGGTGAGATATATTTTGAGAAATGCTGTGAAGATGAGGCCTAATTGCTTTTCTTTGAACCTGATTTACAGCCACTGGCTCGTATGGTGTCCTCATCATCAGGGAATAGTGGTGGGCTGTGATACAAATACTTCATGATACTTCACGCATGAGTCATGGTATGAGTTATATCATACCTCAAGTTAGACAAGAGGGAGTTCCATTAATGAGACCCCTATAGTCCCTGAGGAACCTTTGACAGCATGAGATAAACAAGAAAGATGAAACTAAAATAGTCACTTTCAACACAGGCTAATGTGTGAATGTTAAAGCTACTGTACAAGATGTAATAGTTTCCCTTTAAGCCATTAAAAAAATGTTAGCAGTGGTTTTCTCTGTGGTTGGCAGCAGGGGTGCAGTAAAGGGGGCGAAAGCTAAGATGATTCCAAGGGCCAACAGGGGTCCTCAAAAATACTACGTGAATATAGAACATTAATTTAATTAATAATAATAACAATAATAATAATGTATTTAACATGGCACTTTTAATTTTAACTCCAAGTGAGATTTTCCCTGACTGGATAATCACATTCCTGTCAATACACTGCAACAGGCTACTTTCATCCAAATAGTCAGAATGACAATGGCACGAATTACATAAAGTAATTCTTCAGATATTATATATATTACTATATTATAGACTATGTGTGAGGTAATTAACATCGGACTACAGTAGAGATTCCCGCCTGCAAAAATACATTTATTATTAATAATTGGTTGTCGTCAAATGGGTTTTTCAGGTGTGGTTTGCTACAGCAATGTAGCCTACATGGGTGATCTATGGGGGCCCAATATTATATTCTTTCATGGGGTCCAAAATCTCTGGCAGCACCCCTGGTTGGCAGCACATGTTCATTTGTGCTTTTTGTATGACAGAAACATGTTCATTGTTCACTGGTTTTAATTGCTTGCTTTTAACCCCTAAGTGCAAAGCAAGTGCAATAATTGCTGGTGTGGGTTACAATGAGCAGTGGCGGCATGCCTTATTGATCTGAGATAATGTAATGAGAGTGATTGTGAAAGGACAGGGGTGATCCATGAGGCATCAGACCAATATAATGCACTTGTGTGTCAATGCAAATGGGCGATTCCAAACTGAGTCAAATCCTAATTGCTGCCGAGGTGTGGTCACTACATTGGATTAAGTGCCAAATTCTATTACTATACTATTGTATTGGGCAGATATATAAGATTGCAACCATTTGTGATCTGTCTTCTCACTTTGCAAAAAAAGTATAGAGACGCAGGGAAAAGAATTTAGTAATTTGAATCAAAGTGAAGATACGGACAGAGAGTATTCGAATGAGAGACATAATGAAAAAGTACAAGATTAATGAGTAATGAATACCCCAGATGATGATTTACCTTCTAGTTTTAATGAAGGTTGAGGGTTGGTAGCAGCAGCTGTCTTTTTGTCTCGCCTAATCTGAAAACAAACAAAAGTACAGTGTGAGCTCCTCATTACCAGATATCAAACCACAGATCAGCCTGGGATAGTACACTAAACTGTATTTGGGGGAACCATCACCATCCATGTGAGTGTAATCTGAAAGCCTGGTTCAAGGATTAAGTAGTTAAATCAGTGATTCCTAGGATCTAAATTGGCACACATTTGCATAAAAGACTAACACTTTTTAAAATCTGTGATTCATCACCTATCTGAAATATCTAATGCGTGATGTGAAGCAAAGAGAAAACAGAACAAAGAAACCCTTCAGGCAGCTAACATCGCTGAAGTCCTTTTAGTGGCATTACAAGCCTGTTTCAACTGGGCAAATCACCAAGAAGTCGTCATCTTTTACCTCTTCAATTTCAGCTTTGTTTTTTTTTCCTTGTTCTATTTTCATTTCCCAAAAAACTTAACAGCAGGTGAGAATTTTCACCAACTAACGCTAAGCTAGTGTGAACTTGTTTGTAATTTAGCTTATTTAAATTATACGCTGATAAAATGTAAATGTCTCAGTCAAACACTGAGGAAATGAGCAGGAAGGAGGATTAATGCCTGCTCTGTGTCGCCTTTACAGTTTTTGGTGATTGCCCAGGCGACAAACTGACTTACCTAATGTGCTTCAGTCTGTGCCAGTGACACATTGAGATTTCCTTCTATCTTTATGTCGTGCTAATAGGACATGCCACTTTGGGTTTCAGACAGAATAAGACAGAATATGGTCTTATTAAAGCTCTCGGCTTAAGTCTTGCAAGTCCTTTTAGGATATAATGGTGAGAGCAATTAAAAGACACGTTTGCAGGCTGTTGGAGGAGGTGGCCTTTCTGAGGACATACCAACAGTGTGCTAGCACCTTTATTCTAATATTCACCATGACTACCTCTAGTACTACCACTACTAGTACTTATACTGCTGCTACTGCTATTTCATGCTGAGTGCATGAATGACAATATGATGCAAATTAGTCTCAAAAGTATTATAAAATATAAAATGTACTCATATATAAACAGAGATTATTATGCCTTAATGTAACTACTCCAGCTGGTACCTGGCTGTAGATTGCTTGTGTATGTTCACTCTCAATTAAAAAAGGCTTCGCAGGAGGCGGATATAGTCTCTGATTTGTTCTTATTTCTTCAGAGCCAACAATCTGCACAATGGAATGTTAGAGCTCACTGACTTTGTCCTCATATGCAGATCTTAATCAATTCAGAGACACCAAAATTGAGCATTTCTTACACACACACACACAGAAGTGCACAGGGAAGCACACCACAACACACAAACCATTGTTAGCACACACATGACAGCTCTGACCTTCCCAATGACAGCAACCTAGCACCTGCTCCATTCAGTGCCTTATTACATGGTCAATTAAAGGTGAAGAAAGTAGGCACCTCCACCCTGCAGCAATTGTGTGCTTACATGTGTTTGCTTTGTCTGTTGCAGTGTGTGTGTTTGTACGTTTAATGACATGTAGATCTATAGCACCTTTCTACCGTATACACACCTCACAGTCTTGGTTTTACTTGTAAAGTTAGCTGATAAACAGCACTCACTGACTCCCCAGAGGCAAATTCAACAAAATCATATAATTTCTGTGACATCTGGCTACACAGTGGCCGTCCTGGCTAAGCTGTCTGATGCAGGTGGTTATCAGTTCGCTCTTGTCATCCCAGGATTCACATAAAAGAGGAGAGGTTTGCATCAAGAACACAGTCAGGTGCAACTTTTACAGCCCCCGGGGCAGCACATTTACCGCATTTGCCAAAACTACATTCAAAATGTTTTTACTGTCATAAGCTGAGAAGGAAGAGCAAAGCTCAAAGTCAGACTTGTTACTGTATCTTGTGAGACATCTCCAGGAGTAGAGGAACATCAGTCTGGATACATCCATCACTGCAGTGCGGAGTTGGTATTCTGCCCACCTCTCTTCCTTTCTAGCTTGGCCCCATCTTTGAAACGTGGATGGATGGATGAGTGGATGGATGGATGGATGTTGAATTAAAGAACTGTTTCCTCTACCAGCTACCTTCCCTCAGCCATCTTCTAGCCGCTCCATTATTCCTGATGCAGATAAACATCATTAGGGCACATGGATACGTGTTAACTCTTATAGTATCTATTTGGAATAAGATACACAGAATAATTATAATTATCATTATTATTAATTTGTCATATTTTTGTTCAAGTAGGCACATGCTAGCCTATATTGTCAAACTTTTTTTTTTGTCATAGAAGCATGGCTCTGGGGCCATGACAATGTCGGCCTGTTGGTTGGTTGGTCGGTCTACCACTACGGCATGGATTGCCATGAAATTTTGCACAGACATTGATGATCCTCAGATGATGTATCCTACTGACTTTGGTGACCCAAAGCATCCAGTCAGTAGTGACTTTTCCTCTAGCCCCAACAGCAGGTTGACATTTGCAGTTTTGAGTGAAAGGTCTCAACAATTATTTGATGGATGGCCATGAAATTTGGTACAGACATTCATGTTCCCCTCAGGAGGAATTGTAATCACTTTGATGATCTCTTCTTTTTTTCTCCAGCACCATCATCACTAGTCCATCATTTCCTTTTTTTTTTTGTTCTTGTTGTTACATGTGTTGTTTATACCCCTCTCCATGAGGCATTGGTAAAAAAAAAACTAGATTTTCAACGTGTCCTGGTGGCCTTTGTTGCATCTAATCCCCCATCTTTCTCTCCTCTCATTTTCTGTGAGCTGCATACTATTTAATAAAGTAATAAATGCCTTAAAAGTTGTCCTCTGAAGATGGTGGGCGGCGATGACTAAAAGATAAATGAATAAAAACTTCCACCTGTTGAGACCAGGGTAGCTGTAGGTACCTGGGTATAGTGAAGTGTGGTAGGCCAGTGGGACATTTAAGCCATTTAAGCGGTTTAGTATTTGAAACTTTGGTTAAAATGGACATTGAGACAGGAAAGAAAATTCTCATAAGTAAATAATTAATTGAGGATACACACGTCCCCATCTTATTCGCAAATCAGCAGTCAGATCAGTTGATTAAAGTGCAGGTTTCAGATGTTCCTTTGACACAAAATTGTGATAACATATTTTGGAGGTAGTTGTATTAAGTACAGTTCAGGTAATTGGAGTCTCTCTCTTTCTCTCTCCCACACACATACACAATGCCGTGCAACGAAATGAGCAATCTTGTTATCATTTGCCAGTTCTATTCATTTATTCATGAATTGGCTCCTTAAGGGGGCTAGGGGACGACCATCGGCACAGAGATGAATCCTTTAATACAGAAAACCCTGCTGAGACCAGCGGACGGACGGAGAAACGGGGGGAGGCGATGAGGACGGACAGCAGATAATATTAGTGAGGGCCATTTCTGGTTATATAAGACTCAGCAAGTGATGAAGAATTAGATGAGAAGAAGAGGAGGGATGGGAAGTTTAAAGTGACAGGCTTATTGTTAAATGTGAAGTACACAGTTTGGGCGGCGGCATGTTGGAGCGAGATATCTCTCACATGGGTCATTTTTGAATGATGTCACAGCAGACAGATGTGTGCATCTGGAGAGGCAAGAGCAGCCATTTGTAACTTGCTTGTAACAGGTTTTATGTCTTAGACAGACAGAGTATCTCAATTTTTGGAGCCAGTCTTCTACCTAAATTGGTCTCACTATAAAGAATTGCACATTCCTGCTTGTTATTGTTGTTTTTTTTACTTATATTCTTTTGTACTTGTTACTGTTATGTATTTTAATGTAAAGCACATTGTAATGAACTGGAGGACAGGTGGGAGAGAGACACAGGGATTGTTTGTGTGGAGGAAAAAGAAGGTGTGACTCCCCTTTCACTCTGCTGATTACAGATGGAGAGGACTCTGTGGAGTTCTGCTGCAAGTTCCTGCTGCCTCAGAGTTGAGTGTGCCTAATGCTCTCTCCTCTCTATTACAGCCAACAGCACTGCAGCCATCACACACACACACACACACACACACATAGAGAGAGAGAAAGAGAGAGAACAACAACCCTCTTGCTATCTTTATCTCTTTAATTCTCTCCTGCAGATGTCATACTGTTGCATCCAAACAATACGAGATCCTGCTTGGTCTTTCTCTTTCTCTCTGTACTTAATGTAAAGCGATATGTGGGTGGCAATTGCTGTCAGGAAACCCTGTTAATTATTAGTTACATGTAGGCCTACCTTATGCTAACAGTGAAGGCCCACAATTACTGCTCATGTATTATAAAGGGAATCTTTCTTCAAACACAGTAGCAGAAGTTAAACTCAAGATCACTGAACGGCACTATGTCAGAGATGATACTCATAATCACAGATTTCTAGGTGATGACTGATGTGTGCATGTGTGTGTGTGTGTGTGTGTGTGTGTGTGTGTATGTGTGCAGTATGTTACATATATCTCTGCTTCAAAACACAACCCCCTCCTATAGCCTGTATAAGACCAAAGGGCAGAAAGTTAATCAAAAGTATGCACATTTCCATCCACACTGAAGATTATATTCAGGAGCACAACACACACACACACACTTACATGCACACATACATAATTTATTCATATACATCCTTATCATATAATTTAATTTTATGTAAATTCTTGGGATTTTCAATTGATTCCCTGGTAGTATAACTCATAATCACAAACACACCTTTACAGCCTATAATTGAACCTCAAAACCATCAAGAGGATTAAATAATTTTCTCCAGTTAATAATAATTTATAGTGCAAGAAACAGACTCAAAAGACTCAAGCTCTGATGGCTGCAGTATTCATCCGACCTCCAGGATTGTGGATTGAAAGTCAAGACAAGAAGTGTGTTTTGCGCCAACACACGCTCAAATATCTATTAAGAGAATCTATCTGAAATATTTTAAGCAGGCAGCAGGGAGGCACACAATCAAGATCTCTTTTATTCCGCCTGTGCTTGTCAATGGCGAGCATCTAGAGCCGTATCTGCGCTGAGGCCAGCTGTACACATGCACATGTGCTCATAAAAAACCACTCAGTTACACCTGCAGCTGCTGTGAGATCTGTGAACAGACCTGCCTGCGCATGTTTGTTCAAGAAAATGTCCCTAACACCCTCTGTCGTGTAAATGCAACTCAGAAGTCTAACACTAATTTTTGATTTATAGTCATTTCGACCACAAATTAAACTGGAGGACATGTTATGTGACTCAGAAATGGATTAAAGAATCTATAATCAATATTTTTATATTAACAGTGGATCACATGGCTACATGTATGTGAAAGTGGTTGCTTGTAGAGATGAATCCAGAGAGAATTATCACTCGACTCTGCAGTTTCCCTCAGCTCTACGGAGTGTTTTAGCATCTTTCAGCTAATTGTTTTGGTTTTCCTGCCCGCAACCTTATTGTTTCGGTTGAGTCAGACTTTTAATTGGTAATCTGAACCTTTAGGAGGTAGAATAGAATGATAATGATGAGGCCAGAATCCACATATAATAATATTGAGGCCACAGTCTTTGTGTCCTGAAGTGTTTAGGTTTCAATTGGATGAGGATAGAAGTGTGTTCTTGAACATGTAGGTCTTTTGTGTGTGTGTGTGTGTGTGTGTGTGTGTGTGTGTGTGTGTGTGTGTGTGTGTGTGTGTGTGTGTGTGTGTGTGTGTGTGTATAAGTGTATGTGAAGTGGGTCGATATGTATATGGAAAATAAAATAGGATAAAACACAAACTTTCTGTAGCATTGCTCTCCACATCTGTTATCATTCCTATTTTTGGAGGCAAAACGGGGGTGTTGATGGTGTATGTACTTGTCCTTCAGAGGTTAAGGGTGTCTTTAGAGAACCCATTTGGGGCTGGTGAGTCACCATGACTGTCAGCCTCACTGTTTCTCAGCTCCATCAGTGTGGCAGCAGGCAGGCATCCAGTTGGCAGCAGGACAGTGACAGGGGCGTCTGACAGGGAGCACAGACATGACGCCAGGGAGGAAGAGGATGGTGCGGGGGACTTGAGACGGGTCACACAACAGCATCAGATCTAGACCTTTCCTGTCTGTTAGTTCGGTAAACAAGAGAGGATACTGTGCGTATTGTATGTCAGGGGCATGACAGGGTAAGATAACTATGTTACAACATGCATTTTCAAAACTGGTCACACACTGAAGCCAAACTTACTCCTAGAGTGACTAGAAGTGAGTCAAGAATAAAGTAGAATAAGTTCAGTTTCTGTTTTAGTGATTTCACTCATTCACTGAAACCAATTACAGTAAAAAAAACCTAAAAAAAAAAAATCTAGTGGCTTTTTGAAAACTATCATCTCAACTCTCCAACACTCCAATGGCTCTTAACAAAGTCCATCAGAGTTGTGACAGCGGACCGAGAATCAATCTCAGTGAGAGCGTGGCCTTGTTAAAAGACTGGAAGTCTCTGTTCTTTGAGCACTAGACCTGATCACAAAGCTATTATGTGTGAAATCCAAGCCACATAAACTGAAGAGAATCAACTGTCCTGCCCTGTGTGTCCACATCTATACAATAAATCAAAGATCCCCACAGTTTGGAAGCTGGAGGAAAAGTGATGAATGAGGCAAAACATGGCAGGAATACTAAAGGATGTCTTTTTGACAGAATCAGGATTTATGTTTAACGTGACATTTAAACTTGTTTGCACATGGGAATAACTGCACCACGCATAGACAGGAGAATAGGTCAGCCACAAGTAGACAAGACAAGACAACATGGACATAATTCATTGTGAGCATCAGTTTGAGCCAACAAATTGATTCCTGTGTTATTTAGAATCTGCATTGTAGAAAAAAAGAAAAACAAATCCCATTTCATTCATAGCATCAATCTCATGAAACAGTGTGTGTGTGTGTGTGTGTGTGTGTGTGTGTGTGTGTGTGTGTGTGTGTGTGTGTGTGTGTGTGTGGCTATTTGAACAAGCCTGTGGAAGACTGTGTGTGTTGCTGCAGTAGTAAACAGTATGAACACATAACATGGACAACAAAGAAGCCACCTACACCCCAATTACCATGCAATTATGTTTTCTTTAGTGGCCTTTTTACTGAAATCAGCTTACTTTCTGCGCGGCTCAATGGTGTTTCAGGAGTGACAAAGGACCTAAGTAAAGTGATTTTGTGATTCAGTTGACTCACGTGATGAGATCCCATCTGTCCCATCTTTGTCAGTCTTGCCCCTCTCAACTTCCTGTCCCAAAAACATACCCATCTCATTCAACTATACAAAGCCTCTGAAATAATCAGTCTTTATTATGAGCAGTCATCTTTAAATAATGTTCTTTCAGACAATAAAGTGCTATCTAAAGTCCTGAATATGCCGATGATTGATTTGCTATTGTTCTGTTTAGTTAAAATTCAAAGAGCAGGAAGTGGCATATTCTTAAAAAATAAGGCTGGTCATAGTCTGTATTTTTCTTATTTCATCCCATGAAAAGACCAAAACCAACAATGAACTGATCCCACTAACAAGAATTCCCTGTGTAGCCAAAGCCTGATATAGCTTAGTTATTCCTTTATGCAATAGACTTCCAATGATGTCCAAAAACGATTAAAACACATCAATGCGCCACACTGTTGCCCTGGGTTCCTTCATTAAGATGAACAAGGGCACTAGTTTATTTTGAGTCAACCCCACATACACCGTTTCTCCCATTCTCCAGTAAATGCGGTCCAATAGCGCCCCAAATTTCCATAGCAATCATCTATGTACTAGAATCACCCGGGCAAGTTCACGTCGCTCATGTAACGGTAAATGTATTTATTCAAAGTAATAGCTGAACATTTTGCAAAACACACTTTCTCGCTGAGAGTTAGCTGAGAAGATCAATACCACTCTCATATCTGTCGGTTAAATATAAGGATGCAGCAGACGGTGAGCTTAGCTTAGCATGAAGACTTGAAGCAGTGGGAAACAGTATGGCTCCATCCAAAGGTAACTAAATCTGCCTAAAAGCACCTCTAATGCTCACTAATTAACATATTGTATCTAGTGACTATTTCTTGACTGGGCACAGAGACTACCATGAGTCTGTGCTGGTGGCCTGGTGGACTTGGTGGTGACTACAAGACTACAGGAAGCCACTGCAACCGGCCAGGAAATAGTCTTGCACACAACCCCCCATAACAAAAACAAATGAGATAAAACCTGTTAATTAGAGAGATAAACTTACCAGCTGCTGGCTGTAGCTGCATATTTAAATGATGGATATGAGGCTGTACTTAGGCACAGCGGTGCTTTGAGCTAAATGCTAATGTCAGCATGCTGACATGCTCACAAGGACATTGCTAATATGCTAATGTTGCTGAGGTTGATGGGAATGGTGTTAGTAATGCAGGTGTTTGGTCATAAATCAAAGTGAATTGGACTAAATAAAATTTTGACTTGATGGAAGTCAGGGGGTCACCAAAGTGATTACAATTCACCCTGAGGGGGACATAAATGTACCAAATTTCATGGCAATCAATCCAACAGCTGTCGATACATTTCACTCAAGACCACAAATGTAAACCTTTTCGTGGTGCTAGAGGAAAAGTCAGGGGATCACCAAAGTCATTAGAAAACTTAATTTGGGAAACAAAAATGTCTGTATCAAAACCTGTGCCAGGCAATTTGGCACAGGTTTTTGAGTGAAAACCTTGATGTGCCGATGGTGCTAGATGAAAGATCAGGGGATCACCAAAATCATTAGAATTCATCCTATGGGCACTCTGTATATCTGTACCAAATTTCACTATATCATCATCCAACTATATGTGTCAGTCGTTTCTAAAGTTTTACATCTTTAGTAGGAACTAATGGTCTTGGGGCTGAGTGCCTCAAACAGGGTAGGGAAGATGGAAGGCATTGAAAGATGGACCAACGCACTGTTGGTTTGGGTGTCTTCATGGGATTTGCTGACAGTAAGAAAAATATAGAATAAGAACCAGCTTTATCCTTTATCACTGTAAAACAGGGAGTACAGAGCGGTGGTAGCCCTTATTGCAAACACTATTCAATTACATGAGTTAAACATCCATTGCCACGATACCATTATGTTATTCCATTTGTGTAGTTTCAGCTTTCAAGAAAAATGTAGCTAATGACTAGCTTGCTAATGACAATAAAAAGCTGACAGTAAATACATTTTTCAGTAAATACATTTTTCCTCCATCACGACTCCTTGTGAAGCTGCTGGGAAGGAAAACAACACATCTTTAAATCTAAAATATAATACTTTACTCTGAAGAGAATGGCTTCAGTTAAAGCAGCGTGGCACTTCTGATGAATACCTGCCCGTCCTGAGTCTGGCTTCCATGGCTGTACAGCTCTGTCGGCATCTTACCGAGCTGTGACAAGAGTTCAATCACAACAAAACACGACTGTCTGCCCCTTAGATCAACTCTTTGCAGTCTGACCTTTACAACCTCTCCAAACATCGCAGAGAGACAGTGTATCTTCATCCACGCCTGTGGACAATTAGGTTGGTGGAACAGACGACCCTGTCAGTGCTGCTCTTTACTGTAAACAACGGCTGTGTTGTTATCCCAGGAGAGCACAGACTTGTCTGATGCCAGAGTGATACATTATGGTCGAAATTCAGATAGAATGACAATAGCTGCTGGAAATGGCAGCGAGCCTAATCCGAACACAACATCATTAGCAAAGACAAAGCTGGAGAACAATAGTTGTGACCTAATGGGTTGTGCTTTCATTTGACCTTAACGTAATGAAAACAATGTTATTAGTGCTGATACAGGTGCATCTCTCTCTGTAGTGACAGCAAATGGAGATATGGAGTATTGTTTTCTGGCTGAAGCCTCACCACAACTGACAGAGCAGACAGGACCTTCCCCCTCTGCTGTCTCCTGGGAACAGGTCAATAGGGAGAATCACCACCTGCTGCTGCAGTCACATATCTAAGGGGGTTCCTCTGTGATTCGATTGACTACCCAGGTGGTCTTTCCAAGCATGAGAACCCCTGAACAAGACAGTAGGATAATGCAATTGTGCTAAAAAGCAAAACTTTACAAAACTTGACAATAATTCTGTCCTGAATCAATGGTCCAATTTTTATTATTTTTTTCATCAAACTCGGTAAGATTTCAGGACACGTGAGACAGAATAGGACTTATTATTCTAGTTGTGTGAAGGTTCATTTTCACCGCTTGGATTGGTTTCACATGGGAGCCTTTTCATGGAAGCCCCAGGGGTCCATATCTCTGACTGTTCCTTTCATTCTTCAGTTCACCCGGCCCAAGCCATCTTTGTCCTCCATGCGTGATGTAAATTGGGGATATATCTTTTTCAAGGTGACGGGGTGGTTAAGACTGTTGCTGATCTGACGTTAGAGCTTGGATCTATGTGTAGCTCATGAAGCCCATCAATCGCAGTGCCTCTCCCATTGATCACTGTGGCAGACATAAATAGCAGCTCACACTCTGCTCTACGAAGACACAATCAAGCTGTCCTTAGCGTGCCTCCTTAAAGTCCATCTTCTGATTGAGAGCTCAACAAGACTAGGTTGAAACCTAGTATGTGGGTGGACCGTGTGTGGTCAATGTGCTAAATTGTGGCGAAATTGTTACACCAGTCTGTGGTAGTGTACTACACTACTAGTGTGCAGTATGTATAATGCAACACTTACTAACTTACAGTGCTGTAAAAACAAAAGGGGCATTACACATCAGGAAAGAACTGTATTAAACACAGTACACATGGCAGCATGTTTGTGTTTCTGCTGGCCTTGTTGGGGCTTCTGGTGGTTTGTAGGCTCGCACTGCAAGCCCTGTTTTTTTTATACAGGATAGTAACAGTCGGCACAGACACTGCAGCACTAAGTAACTTGATGTATTTGGAGCTGCGACTCCTGTTAACTCCTGGTTCTACAGAGAATGTAAACAATACAGCAGTTACGGTATTTTTTCTGCAACGCGAGTTAACTTTGCATCTGTTTTCACAAACACTTTATTGGTGACCCAACGACGCTCTTGGATGATTCCAGGGTTAGGGGAGGCCCGCACCAGTGTCTCGCGCGAGTACAAAGAAAGCTTAAATCCCCGACATGTCGACTAATGCAGCGTCGCTGAAATTACCGGAGGTTTGGATCAAAATGCGGTCAAATTGTTCATACAAGTTAAAGCACAGTTTGTTTTATGCAAAATCATCAGTGTCTTATCTCCACTTTCTCCGCATAGCGTTTCTTGGCGTCTACTGGCAATTTGTTATAATATTTCTGTGTATCTAAAGTCTGTCACTGTCTACCTATGGGTACTAGTAGACCGCTCCGACGTACACTTTTGGCGATGGGTAGAAGCCACCCTAGATTCGCTTGCAGACATTGTAATACTGAACATGAAAAACACAACATGTTGCCCGTACTTGCAGTTTTGCATTGCAGGCAGTTGCTATGTGACACTCACATAAAAAAACTCTTTTTGGTGGTTTCTGCAGTTAGAGCTCGTACAGACTTGTATACTATACACTGTTACTTATTTTTATAACACCAAGAAGTGATTGGTGTAATTCTCTCTCCTCTGGCACCCTGCAAAGTCCGTCAATAAGCTTCAGCTTGCCCAAAACTGTCTGCCCATAAACTCATGCACACCTCTCCCCACCAATATATCGCACTTTTTGGATTTGAATTATATTGCCTCTCTGCTTCAAACATATAAGCTCTTTCCTTCGAGGACCTTAAGTCTCCCTTTAAAAGACCCTGGGGTGAAAAACTGACTGTGCTTCTATCAGGGGTTTTTCAAAGAAACGTGTCATAGCTGGAGGCTGATGGGTTAAAGTAGTGGTAATAGTGTAAGTCATTGTAGCATGGTATGAGGTATGGGGACCTTCAGATTTCATCTTTACTTTTTGCAGATAATGTAGTTCTGCTGGCTTATTTAGACCATGACCTCCAGGGGCTCCAGAGCACACTAGCGAGTGTGAAGAGGTTGGGATGAGAGTCAGCACCACCAAGCCTGAGGCCAAGGCACTCTGCCCAAAAACGGTGCAGTTTCTCCCCAAAGTGGAATTCAAGAATGTTGAGGTCTTGTTCCGAAGTGAGGCAAGTTGAAGCGGAAGATTGATGTATGATGTACAACATTGTACTTGCAATCACTGAGCATGGAAACAAAGCTTTGTGTACAATCTACAGCTTTAAGCTTGCTGCCCTTTAGGATTCATGTCACTGAGTAGGAGTTAGTTTAAGAAAGCAAAATTTGACTGTGGAGGTATTATGGGCACATGTAACCTGAGAAGGACTCAGAACATGCTAGAGGGATTATGTATCCCAGCTGGCCTAGGAACACCTTGGGATTTCTCAGGAAGAGCTGGAGGACGTGGCTGGGTAGAGTGATGTCTGGGGTACCTTGCATAGCCTATTACCGTGGCAACCAGACCCTAATAAGCAGCAGAAAATAGATGAATAGTATTAGTAATACTAGTGGTAACAACAACAATAGTAGGAGTAGTATTATTTGAAGTAGTGGTAGTTTGTTACTAGTAGCAGTGTAGTAGAAGTAATAGTTACAATAGTAGAAGTTGTGAATTTATTGATGGTTAAAATGGCAGGGATGGAGATTGTTTTCATCCAGACTGATTTCATTTAGCTCTCCATTTTATTGGCCCGTTTCACCCGAACATCCAGCCCATTTTATCCAAAATGCAGACTGAAAACAGGCTGATAGAGAACGGTGTGACACTAACAGCTGTGGTTCCCAGACAGTTCTACTTTCTTACATTTCTCCAAACAGAAATCTTTAAAAGGCTCATTGCATTTCTGATAAGCCATCCCGAAAACCGCAGTGGAAGAGCGCATGCAATAAATATGACATAACTGCTCCAGCCTGTGCAGAAGAAGATGACGGTGAGGAAGATAACAGCATTTGCATGTTGTGGCATTTACCCTAGGTGATAAATATACTTTTAATATGCTTTGCAGCTGCCTACCATTTTCCCCAATTAGATTAACTAAGCTGAAGGATGTTCAGAATGGGATACCAGAGAAGGACTCCGTGTGTGTCTGCGATCCCCCCTGGTTACCTACGCAAGATGGATGGTTTGCATGTGACGGCCAAACACCTCGCAGCTACAGCTTTCTACATGTGCTGATGGTGATACACTGGTAGCACATCACTATCCTGTTACATCCTCACGCATTCCCACACAGCCACTGAGGACCACAAAAGGCTGAAAAAACTATTGAGTGATTTTAACTCAAGCACCGGATCTCTCTGAGAAGCATGTAAAATATTCTGAGGATACTATAGCCTAGCGAAGGACAGGATTAGTGTTGGAGTACTTTAAGGTTTGAAAGTCTAAACTTCCATAATATCTGGAGGCTCAGAAATCTGAAGTAAGATACTGTAAGATAAGTATAGAGAGTGACTGAAGGCACAGAAACTTGGACTAACAAACTGCTGACTAACAAATTTAAATGTGATCACGGACGAAAATATAAAAGCCTTGATAAATGTATCACATCTCATGTGGTAATATTTCTCAATCTTTTTCTCTATCAAACTAAATAGACAGATATTAGTGATGATTATTATTATTATTATATTTTTGGCCACTTGGGAGCAGCAGAAACAAGCTGTAAACACAACACTGACATAACATCACCAAGCTGAAATGGATGCAAGTTGTTAGAAGTTGCTTGTTAACACATCCAGCTGATATGGAGCAACATTAGCATTGATTTGGAGTCGTGTTTCTGGTCATCTGATGAGTGTAAGTCCAATATTTACACTCCTTTTAAAGCTGGGGTAGGCAAAATCTGTGCAACCTCTCTCTCTGCTGCCTCGTATCACTCCACTAAGCCCCTCCCACCCCTGGGAAACCGTACGCCCCTCCAGCGCTTCGCAGCCGCAGAGCAGAGCGCCCCCAGGCTTCAGGCTAGTACACCACACACACACACACACCACTGTCCCCCGTCAAAAGTTATTCCCCACTGTTTGTCATCATGCCTCTTTGCCACTCGTCGTTATGAGCGCCATGGCATTGAACGTAATGAGCCTGCCGCTGTAGGCAAAGGAGGTGTTGGAAATTTATCAGAAGTTTCAGGATATTCGGCAGGATTTTCCGCCATTCAATCAGGCTTTCACCGTCTGAAGGGACGTGTACACACATCTGCTCTTGTAGCTTAGCCAATACAAATGCACCGTCTCTCTGAAATAACCTGTGATAGGCTAAAGTCTACCGTCACGGGATAGATTTTCTGAAGCCTGATAACAGAGCCAAGGGAGGGGGGCTGAAATAGAGGTTTGCTCTCAGACCACTTGAATTACAATATGCTGCACGGTTAATATGGCATTTTTGCCCAATGACGCCAAAAGAAAACTGCCTACCCAATCTTTAACTCTGCTTAGGTCGCCACTATCTACGGAGGGAAATATGTGGCTCTTTAACTGCCGTTTGGTAGCAGTCTGACTTTTGCAGTGAAAACAGCTGCCTGCAGTGGCAGAAAACAATGCTATGAGAGCGGTGAGAGTGAACCCAAAGTAAAGTTGCTGGGCATAGCTTTACTTTAAAAACCAGAATATACCGTCAGAATATACAGTATAATAATATAATATGATGCTGAGAGATTGCTGGACTGTCGCCTTTCAAGTACACAGTAAAAATCTTATTTGTTCTTGAGCAATCCAGCCAAACCTCACTGCATAACAACCCAATTTGTCCGTCATTGACTCCTAAAAAGCAATAATTTCTTAAAACAAGTGAAAATCTTTGCAGGACTGTAAGATTGTTTCAGCTTGTTTTGCACACAAATTGACTGGTTTCAACCATTTCTAAAAAAAAAAATTAAAAAAAAACAGACAGATAAAGCCGATCACTGCACGGGTATCAAGAAAATTGACACTTGATTCTCAAATGTCCTTGAACAAGTTGATTTGTATTGGCAACAGGTTGATAACCTGGTCCCACACCTCTGAATCACTGCCCACATCTCAGATTTTTTTCAGCGATTCAAATAGTGATTCTAATGAATTATTAAGTGAAATGAAATTACAATTCAGTCTGATTATCAGGCTGACTGGTTGAAATAATCTTACTGAACTAGCTTTTTTTATTATTCATTTGTTTTAAGAAAATAGGGGTTTTAGGACTCAATTATAGACATAATGGCTTGATAAAATGGAGGTTTTTTTCTGCAAAGCTCTGATTAGGGTCTCTTTATGGAACTTTTTTTCCAGTGAAATATTTTCCCTTTCATCACTCCTGAAGAATGAAATATTTAAAACCTCACATCTGCCATTTCAGCCGGGCATGAGACTGAAAGATCAGCTCAATCTACCACGATTACGGCTGGTCCCAGACACTACCTGACTGTGATGGAGGGGTGCGAAGGCGAGGGAGGACAGACACGGAGGGAAAGACAGGGAGCGCGATGATAAGTGAGCTGTAGCATGTGGTAGTGCACTAATCATGGTCTCCGGCTGAAGAAACACACAGGCGCCTCACAGGTTATTGAGAGATAATGGGATTCTCAGGGCAACAGACACACAGCTAAAGACAGAGATGAAATTTGAAAATAAATAATGCAAAATCCTCTTTCTCTCCTGATGCGTGTGTGCCCGGGCATGTTTGTGCCTATGCCTGTATATGTGTGTGTATATTGCGACTCCAACTAACTGTTCAGTGTGATGAAAAATGAGGAAATAAGGCATTAGTCAATACGGGAACAGAAACAAACCCAGCTTTCAGAGTTTGAATAGTGACTTTAGATTCCTAGGCACAAAATGGCAAAATGAAAATCACAAGAGAAGAAATAATTTGGTAAAAAAAAAAAAGGAATTCTCTGATATCCAATGACACTCATGACTGCTACTTTTGGATTTGGCACTTGTGAGAAAAGAATAAAACTTTTGGAAATATGCATGTGAAGGCTAAACAGGCTAAATGTGAATATCCTACTGTGAGAAGAGCTTTGCTTCATTTTTGTCCAAATGCTCGAATGCAGCCTTTAATTAGAAAATGGTTTTCTAAATCTATAATTTTTAGTTGTTTGACAAACATGGTTTCACTTGATGTCACAGCCCCCTCTGTAGCCATTTTGCAGCTGGCGTGTGCAGGGTTGTCATCACCATGATGGATCAAGGCATCTTGTGACAGTGTTGCTATTTCATAAACAGCTGCAGGGGGCTGCTGTAAAGTCACCCACTGTGTGAGCCCTTTAAGAACCCATTTTGATATTTACTTTGAGTATATTGCCAGTGAACATACACTCTCTGACACAAGTTGCCCCTGTCCCTCATCCCCTCTTTTCTCATGATTTGAATCTGGACGCCCACTAAGCACAGCAGGTCAAGGATTATTCACCAACAACTCTAACCATTCATCTGGCACAGCTCTCCGAGCATAAAGGGTAAACAATCGCCTCAGGTGAGAACTCACATTCTTTTGTGGAGTAATTTAGCAACTAAAATATATGACAGCAGTTTAAATCAAATCTACTGTATCATTTGTCTTTTGAACATCCCACAAATACGTCTGAAGAGAAACAGTAGTATGAAACCATTCATACAAAACAAATCATGCACAGCCATGAACCAGTGCCTTTGAATGACAAAAGATTTCAACTGGAAAGAATCACTTTTGTGAAGCTTCCCTTTGAATTTCTGCATGATATTACCATGCGAGACAAAGACAACAAGCTGGCCGCTAAAGCTGAGTCTGTCTTCCTGACCTGTGACACACACACACACACACACACACACACACACACACTCACACTCACACTCACACTCCCAGCCAGTCGTCTCCACCAGCGCACCCTGTAAGCTGTCACTCATTCCCCGCCGCAGTGACCCCTGTCAGGCCTGTGTCACTTTTGGGGGACAGGGTTACCACGCCATCCACACACACTCACTTTTCCATTCGTTTATTTATTTGTTTGTGTCGCTTCGTTTTCTGGTCTCTGCCTTCCTCCTGTCCGTCTCCTACTCTACGCCTACTACACGCCCCTGCTGTCACAGTCAGATGTCTTGTCTTTTAACTTGCCACCTCTGGCTGCTTTGCTCTGAAGTGTCTATGAACCCCGAGGTGTTGGATTTCACCTGTCTACAGATCCACTCTCTACTTTCAGTGAGTTTAACTGAACTTTGTGATGACTTTTTTTTTTTATTGTCTCTCCTTTTCTGAACTCATCTGTTTTTGTGCAACTAAAACATCCTTCATTCCAAGCATTCAAAGAAATACTAGAGAATTATTAAGCAGTAAGTCATGAGAGCCTGTGCCTCAATGTGATATTCTTTAAACCTGCTGTAATAAATATTTTTATATTAACAATGAGTCTGCACGACTCTGCAGTTCCCCTCAGCTCTACACAGCCTTTTAGCATCTTTCAGCTCATTGTTTTGGTTGTATGGGTCAACTTTACTGTTTTGGTTCACTCTCACTGCTCTCATCACCCTTGTTTCCAGCCGCAGCAGGCCAAGAGGTCCTCAAAATTAAACAAACTACGTAATTCCTGATCTGGCGCCCCTTTCAGCAAAATCTGTTTTATGATGTGACAACATTTTGGTTAAGGTTTGGCTGGGTTTAGGCACAAACATGACTTGGTTAGGTTTAGGGAAAGAACGTGGTTTGGGTTAAAGTAAGTACTTTGTTCAGGTCAGGGAACGATCATGATCCTGGTTTTAAAAAAAGCCATTTTGTTGACCCATCCACCCACCCCAACCTTCTCACGGACTTTGTTGCTCTACAATAACTTAAACTGATTTCCTCCTTTGCTCCAGTCATGATTACTACTGCCACTAGAAAGCTGAATGTTAACAAATATCGTTATGAGGCACTTGTTGAAATAACAGATTTTGTAGTTTTCTTTGGGTGGAGAGTCTCCAGCAGGCAGCTGTTTTCAGAGAAAATGCTTTAAAAACCCACTGTACACTAACTTGCTCAACACCAAATGACAGACAGACACAGTAAGCGACTAGCTGGGGAACATAGTGGAGCATTTAGCAGCTAAAGAGACAGATATTTACCTCAGGAGTTGGTAGAGACCAAAAACAGAGCTAACAGAGAGTGAATATTAGACTTAGCCTGTAACACGACTCCAAATGAATGCTAATGTTGCTCCATGTCTGCTGGAAGGGCATCACATGCGCCACATCAGTGCAACAAAGCCACCACTCAACAGTTTCAACATGTCTGAGACAATCAGAGATGAGGACCAGATATGTCTGTTTTATAGGTTTAAGCTCATCTGCAGCAGATTTTTTTTTTTACCCTCGTCCTTGTTCAGTGAGTCACAAATAATACATATCATGAACCACATTCAGATCACATCCTGCTTGATGATGTCCCAGTCAACCTGACACTTGATAAAACACCCTGCTGACTGAAATTTGTGTTAATCCAAACTAATCTAGGGTCCATTATTGAGAATAAATGTGAATGATGTCACAGGAGATGATCAGAGTAATATATAACAGAGTTTCTCAGGAGATAACAAAGATGCAATAATGTCAATTCTTTGTCTTATTCTTTGTTGCTGCGTAGAATCGGTTCATTTAATATTTCATCTATAGTCAAATGTCTAATTATGCTTATCTCTCTAGTAAACTGGTCGTGTTTGTGATGTACATGGTGGTATAGTGTTTTTGTCTTTTGGGGCATTTCTTCACCACAGCTGCCTTTCACCTCCCAGGATTACACTGAAGGCTGCAGGGATCAAGCTACAGAGGAACACTTGTATCACGAAGTTCAACTTTTAGTCTCTTTGTGTTACTTTGTGTTTGGCTTCACTGAGCTTAACATTGTTGTTCCTGGATAAACGGTATCATGAAGCTGGTCATCAGCTGGCGCTGTTAACTCTGGATTTTCCAGTTCAGCTGTGAGAGGTGGGGAACTTAATTACAAGCAACATAATCAGAACCTTGAGTGGAGTATTTAATATGTCATGAGATGAAAGTGAAATATTGCAGGGAAGCAAAAAGTGATTTTCACCAAGGTAAAATATACAATCTATAATATAATCACACAACTAGAACAGAACAAGAAGCTACAACAGAGGGTATATGTTTTCTTAAAAGAGTACTCCACCAGTTTAGCATTGCATTCAAATAACTTTGTTGGACTCGTGATGGACAGTTAAAAAAAATTATTAAAATCAATGCTGCAGAACCAGAGATATCGTTTTTTATATTCCACGCATTCCTCTTCCTTGTCAAAACCTGGCACCTGCATTACCCACAATGCAACTCGATTCGGGACTGTTATGCTAGTAGGTAAACTCACTTCTTTCTAACCCCACACCCCTAGATTTCGGTTAAATTTAAATCTTTAATTTAAGATCTGGAATATTGTGCCTTTTTATATTCTGCACACAGTAATCAAACACTAAATGGTTGGCAATTGGTTCAAAATGTAGCAGCTCGGTTTTTAACTGGAACCACGAGAAGAGAACACCAACCCCACTTTCAGCATCCCTTCATTGGCTTTCCTTTGCTTCCAGAATACAGTTCAAAATTCTATTAATCACTCACAAAGCGTTAAATGGATTAGCTCCAAGCTGTATTTCTGACCTACTGAGCCCATATGTACAAGGGTGCACACTGAGCTCGGCAGAAAAAGCTCTTCTCACAGTTCCTATTTCCAGATTTGCAACCAACTGTGCATTTGATGTCTTGGTACCTAAACTGTGGAAAGAATTACCGTTCACAATCTGTACCGCAATCTGTACCGTACTTCTGTATTTTCTTTTAAATGTCAGCTAAAAACACACCTTTTAAAACTGGCTTTTAAATGACTTGTATGATTTTATATCTCCTGGACAATATTATATTATATATTTTTTGAGTATTTTATTTAGTACTTTAAGAAAAGTACTATACAAATAAAGATATCATTATTATTAGTAAACATAATTATCATGGAAAGCAAAGCAATGGAACTGATCTATAAAAATATCTATTGCTCTTTATAACTTGTAACTTTATTATAAACTCAGCTCTTTTGTCCGTGTCAGGATCCTGTAGGAAGAGTGACTCGATATTTCCAGTGATCTGATTGGTCAGTAGTCAGGCTGTTGACAGGTTTTGACCTGGGGCAGGTTTCACAAAGATATTTTACCAATCTGTAGTGTGAGGTCAGACTTAATTCAGCGCTTAGATTAGTCTACTGCAAGTTAGACAGTTTCACAAAAATAAAAAGACTGGCTTATTTTAAGCCTAGAGAGTTAGCCACCCGGCACACTGGCTAACTGAGAACTGAGAGCCATGTTTCCATGGTAACAACCAGTGACACCTGCTGACAAATAAACAGCAAAACATGGCTCATAATTTGTGGTTTGCTAACAATATTGTGGAGAAGGGGAAAGAGTTTTTAGAGACTGAAGTAACCTGTTGGGAATATACAGCAGTGAGGGCATCGTCAAATAAACTACCCTGAGTCTGACTGACGAGTCCTCGCTGACTTTGCCCGGTAAAATGTCCTTTTAATCGTTGAATTCTTCCAGAAGCCAAACATTTTCTGCTGAAGTGAAAAGAGCTGAGCGGTATGTTATAGCTAGGGGAGTGCTCGGTCAGCCATGTTTTTTAGTTTAACTTACCCGAAATTCATGGCAAATTAATCCTACTTAAGATAGTCAAGAACTAAACAGCTTTCTGCAGCGGATGAAGTTAGACGTCTATCTGACGTCTGACTATTAGTTTGATCTAAACCATAGTTTATCTTTGTGAAACCAGGCCCCGATCCTCTGAGGTTAACCTGCTCCGGAGCAGGTTAGCTGAGCAGCATAGGTTACCATGGTGATCTAACCTGGTTAAAAGACACTAGAAGTTAAACCCAAAGATAGCTGCTAACCCACTAATCTCGCTTCGTGACACAGGCTCAGCATTAATCTGGGTATACACGCACAGGATGACATGTGGGCACACTTTGCAGAAACTTCCTTTACACACTGAAGAAGTTCACCATGACTTTAAAAGATATATAATTAACACCAGCAGGAGTAAACAGAGGACACAGGCTAATGAGTCTTATTATTTTCTCCCACCGCACAGGGCGTATACTTAACCTGTCCTCTTCCTCAGTACATGATGGTACATAATGCTGGCCGGAATACTAATTGTTATGATTTCCCAGCTCTGAAAGACTCTGATAGCGAGCTTTTTGTGTGTGTGTGAAGTATTTTATTCATAGCCTTACAGTGATAAAGGGGGGAAAAAAGTGACAACCTAAATGCTGCTACACCTGCAGCAATCACTCCATTTGCTTCACTTGTTCTACATCGTCAGTATCAGGACACCACATTCACTGAACAGATGCAAATTCATAAGACTTTCACTTGTGGGAGTGCACGCTGGCCTTCTAAACTGCTTAAAATCCAACATACACACTCTCTTGGGCAATTAATTGGTTCCTTTCAGCATGTCGTTAAACACATGGCCTAATAGTAGGGAGGGGACGTAAGAAGGTGGATTCCCATACAGATCAGACGCGTCTTAATTGTGCCACTGTCACTTTCTGTCTGAGGCAATGCAGCACAGAGAGAAATCACAGCCAGACAGAGAGTGGTCTTTGGCTCACAGGGAATGATTCTTTCTCTTTCACACTTTAACTGAGCTTAACTGAGGAGCGAGACGTTGAACTCATCCAGTGGGGTTTAACAAAACACTCTTTTAACTCTATTTTTAAAAACATTTTATCTACAGAAGTGTTTAAGTGCTAACTCAAATGTTAATCCTCTCACCACCCTCACCTTTTGAGAGGATATTGATCTAATTTTATTTTAATCTCAATATTAGAAAGAATGTCAATCGATTCATGACACTATAAAATAAAACTCAGTCATAAAGCATACCTAATGATTTCCACCATGGATATTGATGCTTTAACTGCAGGCTCGGCAGGAGTCTGAACCCACTTGAAGTATTGGACGTGACAGCACGCTGAAAGCAAGTAATTACAGCATTACACGGCCAATTCAATTCACGCCGACAGTCACCACTGACTGAGTGTGACTATGCAGGAGTTCATCCAGGCAGTGGAGGGATTTAACTCTGCATAATGGACAAGAGATAGTTTCATACAGGTAGCCTTGGTAAGATTTGGATAGAGACTTGTTTGGATTGAGAAGCCTCATACTTTAGTTCAGAGGTGCGCAACAACATAAGGTTTATGAGGGCCAAATCTCCTAAAAAAATACTTATTTTCATACCAGGAATCCACACAGTTGAATCGACAGTTACTTCTTTGTAAGTAACCTGCCAACTGTCTGCAAAAAGGGGTGTATACCAGTACTCAAGCCAACTCACCAACCACCACTGACCTGACGCCCAGCTGAGACAAACGCTGTGTGTTTACATCCACTTCCATGTCGGCCGTGTGTTTTTGTGGCGGTCTCAAGCTGATACTGACACACTTCCTTCTGCACAAAAACAGACAGTTGGAAACAGATCTTTCTTAGACAGCAGACATCTGCACTTTTAGACCTCAGCAAATCATATCAGAGCTATCTGGATGGAGAGAGAACACTTTGTGTACAAAAAAAGAGAAAATAATGGGTTGTTCTATGTGGTTTAAAATTTACTGTGATTGTCAGGCTTGGGTTTTTCATTAATTGCACCACCTTTCTTTACCTGCAGAGATACTGTAGCTGCTTGGGTCATTAACCCAATGTAACCAAATCTGACCACTGGTGGAAGAAATACTCAGATCCTTTACTTAAGTAAAAGCGCCACACTGTAAAAATACTCCATTATAAGCAAAGGTCCTGCATTCAAAATGTTGCTTAAGTAAAAGTACAAGAAGTATTATCAGGAAAATGTACTTAAAGTACTCAATGCAGAGAAATTATCCCTGTGACTGTTTCCATTGGATTATTATCACTCATGCATTAACATGTCAGCAGCATTTTACTGTTGCAGCTTGATGAGGTGGAACTAGTTTTAACTATTGTTTATAGAGCTGCCACTAATGATTATTTTCGTTGTGGATTAATCTGCTGATTACATTCCTGATTAATCAATTCATTGTTTAGGTTTCTAAAATGCAAGACAATTGTGAGAAAATGCCCATCACAGTTACTCAGAGCTCAAAGTGACACCTTCAGATTTCTTGTTTTGTCCAACAAACAGTCCAAATTTAAAAAAATAAAAAATAAAAATAAATAAAAATTCAGTTTACTGTAATTTAGGACCAGGAAAAACAGCAAATTCTCACATTTGAGAAGATGAAACCAAGAAATGTTAAGATATGATTAATCAATTATCGAAACAGTTGCAAATGAATGTTCTGGCAATTTACTAATAGAATCAATAAATCAACCAATCGTTTCTAATTGTATATACTGTTTGGTAGTTTCTTTTACAGTGCATCATATTTTTAAAGCTCTTCATTTGTTTTTTTTCTAAATGAAAAAGCTTAATCTGCAAAGTAACCAGTAACTCAAGCTGTCAGATAAATGTTGTGGAGTAAAAAGTACAATATTGTAGTCAAGTAAATGTATAAAGTACCAGAAAATTGAAATACTCAAGTACAAGTAGTTAAATGTGTACTTATATAATACTTGAGTAGCTACTGTTACTTTTCATCAGTGGATTTGGCAAATGACATTAAAAAACATTAAAAGTGGCTTCAGAAGTCACCACATTTTGTTTATCTGGTTGCTTTATAACACACCAAGTCAAAAATCCCCTGCTCCCACTCCATGTAAAACTTGTTAGATCCGCCTCTGTGTTGCATCGTGACCCGAAAATGCATTATTTGTGCTCAGAAGAACCAGATGGATTCAGCTCTCCCTCCTGAGTCCTGTGACCTTAGGGTATTTATGAAAAAATATGAACGCATGTCTCTGCAGCCCTTACTGGCGCCCCACGAAGATTTTTGTTAAGATACTCAGACCATTTATGTCCTCATCTGAGTGGCAAAGAAACATGAAGCCTGTCATACTCAATATGTAAGATTATGAATAAATGAAACCATATTTATCCACGCCAAATGAAAGATTATTCAACTTAAAGAGAAAATAGATTAGAAAACATAGCATAAATAAATGACTTGTGCATTACGCAGTCTGAAATTCACAATTTTGACAAATTAATTTATCGTATCCAGTCATGATGTAGTCGTGCCTGCTGTCTATCCCAAACTCAGGCGTTCATTTGTTTTTCAAACAACAAATTGGGCAGCGGCCCCTAAAGGTCGATCATCCACCGCATCCAGTTGCGCACGACTTGGTGACATCAGTGGGATCCAGAAAAATGACTCCAGCGTTGGTGTGACGACAGTGACCGGTTAGTATAAATGCCGAGACGGAAAGTTATCTGCTCATACCTCTAGACTTGGCCTTTACGGGTCAACAACCGCTGCGAGAGGCTGAGAGCTGCTGTCATCACTGCCGGCGGTGCGCTCAACAGAGGCTGGGAAAGAGGAGAATTTGGATACTTCCCAGGTGAGTCTGATGCACTTCAGAATGAACCTCTATACAAAGTAAATCTATCTTTTGTGTTAGTGGTTCTGCTTCATCATATCTGGGTGGGTCAAATTTAGTATGGGTTATTCAAATTGATTTCAGACGTTTTTAGACAGCATGACAATCAGTTTATCATCTTTTCTTTCTGTTAAACAAGTTTTAAACGCTGCTGCTGGGGTGAAATTATTCAATTTGTTTCCAGTGCAGACTGACTTGTTTTAGGATTTTACAAGAACTTGTGACAGATCAGAATTAAAGAATAGCAATCAGCTTGGATAAAATTGCTCTTAACAAGTTGCAGTTTGCACAGATTATCTCCTCCGATTGTTTCACATTTCTTTTCACAAAAATAAGATTCCCGGTCTCGATATTGTATCAAATAACATAAACATCTCTTTAATATATCGACCACAACCTATTTCTTCAACAGACGACAAACTAAATGACCATGAAGTCGACATGTCTGCTCATCTTGGCTTTTCTCGTGGTTTGCAACTTGACTGTGTCTGGAGGACAGGGCATCTCCGAAGAGGATGAGACGGACCGAAGGACCATAGACGACATCATACTACAGAGAGCAGAAAGTCTCCTGTTACGGTCCATCCTCAAAAAGATGCAGGATGAAGACGGCAGAAACGGTGCGTAAAGTATATGTCTTGGATCAATTTTAGGGGACGATTGATTTGATGCTAAATAGTGCCGTAAAGTACGTAAAATGATAAATTTTCAGTTTTAAACCTTTCATTAAATTTCACTTCCCGCTACCATGATATTGATATCGCAGCTATTTGTCTCTAAACTGAAAGTCTTTAACTAAAGTGGCAACATGTTCTAGGCAGTTTTGAGCTTCACGCTTACTTTTGGATGTTTTCCAGTTAGATCATTATAAATAATCAGAAAGAAATGTTGTTATAATGTTTTAAATTGTGTTTTAAAACATGAAAATGGCAAAGAATCGTCTTCCAATTGAATATGATGCAAGAAACATGGACCACCTACATTCACGTGTGCGCAATTTACCCACGGCATAGACAAGTTGGGGAACACATTTTGCAGAAAAGGGATACTTAAAGTAGACTCTGGGCTACTTGAAGTAATCTAAATAATGTTTTCCTTTCTCCAGAGGGATCTTCCTCTCAGACAGAGTGGGTGACAAAACGACAGCATCCCGGTAAGAGATACGGCGACGATTTGGAGAAGCGGCAGCATCCGGGGAGGAGAGAAGAAGACGAGGATGAACAGTACTTGGATGTTCAAAAGAGACAGCATCCGGGCAAACGCGAAGATGAAATGCACTCGTTCATGGAGCTCCAGAAAAGGCAGCACCCGGGAAAGCGCTCCACGACGGGACACATTTCAGAAAACCCCGTAATGCTCCTGAGTGAACTCTCAAAGCGACAGCACCCGGGCAAACGCTACCTGGTGCTGCACAGCAAACGCCAGCACCCAGGTAAGCGCCATCCCGAGGATGAGGACGGCGATGGGGACTGGGATGCGGATGCAGATGGAGACGAAGACCTCGCTGAGTTGGAAAAGCGTCAGCACCCAGGAAAACGGTTTTGGGATAACTCCAGTCCGGATATAGGCACAAACAGTCCGTGTGATGTATTGGACCCTACGAGCTGCAGCAAGACCAGTTTGCTGCTCGACTTTTTAGACAACATTAACAAGAGTCATGCCGAGGAGAAGAGACAACACCCGGGTAAAAGGTTTGCACCCGAGGAGGATTTAGTGGATGGAGAGTAGGTTAAACAAAAATCTGGTGTGCGCGTACTGCTGTATTGTAAACAAAATAAATGTGTAAATGAAGTGACCATGATGAATTATTAAAAATGAAAAAATAATTTACATCATTTAACCCTTTGTGCCACAGTTTTTCTTTGGCAGTAAGTTACTGTACCATCGCAAAACATTTATCTGCTGTTTGTTTCTTTGGAGAGCTTGTGCGTAATTGTCCTCCAAATTGGCTATATCGCTGTAAATAAGTGTTTCATAAGAGTGCGTGCCCAATGTTGAACTTTATTAATTATTTACTATTTATTCCGTTAATTAGGCTACTTGCGCTGAAGAACGAAAGCATTAGTCTACTGACTTTTGGATGTTGCCTCTGTGAGGCAACACACGCTTGCCAGTACAGTACATGCTTGAAATACGATCAAAGTGGCTAACGTTTACAGCTTTGCATAGAAAATACCTTCATTTATTGATTTGTGTTTCATTCTTTTCTACTTATGTAAAATATAATGAATATCACAGCAAATAAAATGTCTCATTGATTATTTTTCTACACATTATTGCATGGATTAAGTTTATTTAACCTAATGTTGTAAATTAAAAGCTATACCTTTGCCTTAAAGTCAACCACCAATGTTTTTGTTGGACAATAAAACGCATTGGTAAAAATGTATGGTTTGCTTTAGTTGCAGTAAATGCATGTCTTAGTGCACTATTAAAGTCTATTAAACTGTTTATTCAACCCAACACTAGTTCTAATTAGTGTGTAGTCCAACAAAGCAGCCACCCTGACTTCAGCTTCATCTAGAATGATTAATGCAATTCAATAGCAGACAGAGTGTATCAGGTATCCTCCTCTCTGTTTAATTGGGCTCATTCCATCAGAGCCTTGGGAGCAGCTGTCCACAGGCCTGATCAATATGCAAATTATTCATCAAGCGATGGACACACATACACACACAAACACACACACACACACACACACACACACACACACACACACACACACACACACACACACAACTATCAACTCCAGTGGTAAAGCTCAGGCTTCAGTGGATTGATAAACCATTAAGCAGGAAGAAAAAATGCTCATTATCTAATATACAGAATGAACAATTCCAGATTAATTATATTTCATGCATGAACTATTTCAGGGTACATGAGATGCCTCAAGGACAGAAGGCGACATGCAATAGATATCATTTGGATAAATCCTTTGTGGCTGGAATTAATTTAATGTTTAGATCATACTGTATATAAAATGTCTTACAAGTAGACAAGCCTATCTGTGAAAAGTATGACGTGATATGCACATACCCCAACACTCACTCACACACACACTTAAATTGCTCTGTGAATAGTGTAGTTGAGTGGTTTCCTTTTGGTTTCTGAGCCCTTAAAATGAAGCAAAGTCTACTTGTGAGCCCTCATCACAGGTTACAGCCTGAGTGTGGATGTGAGTTTTGAGCAGTTTAACCAAAGAGTGATATTTCCTTTTAGACTGTTTCATTTGAAGGTGTCTGGAAGCCTGAAAAGGTAAAACTATGCAGGATTTCACACAAAGAAGTCAGAGAAAATTCAGAATAAATCATTTTACATTTAACATAATTTATGTAACCGAAATCTTTTTTCATTCTTACACCTCAGATTTATGGTCCTGACCTCCAGATTGAGAACCGCTGAGATAGTCCTACCAATTATACCTCCGTTTGCTCATGACTGACTAACCTGGTCGGGGGCCCCTGGGCACAAATGAGATGTGGGCCCCTATTGACCTCCTATTTCTCCTATTCTCTGTGCATTGTGTATGGACCCTGTTGTTGTCAAGTGCCCAATAAGTAAAAGGGGACATGGCAGACATGGCATCTTAATTATGTTTTGCCACTGACCTGTAGGCTAAAACTATATACAGTTCATAAAACTATAAACTGAAACTGAAATAACTGAATGTCTTAAAAAACTAGATTATGCCACAGGGCCACTCTACCCTGCACACACCCTGAATCTAAGTGTAAGGTAATAACTCAAGATCCACCTTAAGGCTCTTGTCATTTCAGGTCATACTGTAGTGCATATTCCTGAACAAATCTGCACTTAATTAAATTGTCCTAAACCGACTGACACGCTGTGATCCTGAGGCCCCTGGGGCAGTTTCCCATTTGCACACCAACCTTTCATTTGCCAACAGCGAGCACACTCCATTAAAGTCATGCCAAACTTTTGTGCATGAGCATGAACTGCTCATGTTTATGTTTCAAAGGGGCTTATTAACAGTAGACAGAAAACAAAAGCACAATCAAACAAATAAGAAGTACAGGAAGAAACACAATGACACGATGGCATTAAAAAAAAAGAAGAAAAAAAAAGTACAGGCAGTAATCATCAGGATCTGCTTTATGAACTCTTCTTCATCAGTTCAAGAATAGTTAGTCAAGGGAAAAATATCATATTCTTGTGATTCTCAGCACATTCAGAGATATCCCTGGAAACAAAGTTTATAAATTGTTGAAATCAATATTAGACTTTCACCAGTCACAGGGGAGAGGCATGTGGAGAAAAACAAATCAACAGTGGCAACAAAAGGACGACATCTGCACTCAGTACACAATAAAGCAGGCCTAGGTAGGCTACGGGAAGGAGTAGGGGAAGTAACAGGAATTGGCCACAGCAAACTTAACAGTACAGAACGACAATGACACGATACGCTTACGTTGATCCAGTGTTGTGATGGACAGTGAAGCCCAGTTCGCGCGCGTTTCGTCCCGCCTGTCCCTCTTCTCTTCCCTTACAGACTGAATGCTAATCACATGACCAGGCAGGGCTGCTGCTGCTGCTGCAGCTGGTGGTGGTGGTGGTGGTGTCGAGCTGTCAAAGAGAAGCCTTAACTGTCAGCCACACAGTTATTGTCCGATTAATTTGTAAGTATAAGTGATCCACCGCGTTGCTAAGTCCACGGGTATTTGTTTTTGTAAAGCTGGAAGTTGTTTATCTCCGTGTAAACGACGGCTAAAGAAAGCGAGACCTGCTGCTAGCATTCTGCAGCTAACGTTACTCGGCGGCCAACAAATATTAAACAATATAACTTGGATAGTTAGTATGAAAATAATATAATTGAATAACTGTAATCATTGTAAAATGTTTGATGTGTAAGATTTGTGCTTTACTTTCAGAAAAGGACATGCAGCTTTGCAGCAGTGGGCGTCACTTTGGACCCCTGTTACTTCTCTCATGAGAGCAGTGTTACACGATAATTAGCTAAATCTACACAGGTGTAATAACCCAAATCACATTCTAATGTGCAAGACGTTTAATATATTTCAGCTTCACAATCCTCTAATTTAGTGGCGCTGCCCTGTCACTCCTGCCTCCCATGTTTTAATCACATAAAAGTCACATTGTGTCATTGCAGTGAATGATGCATTATTAAGTTTGCACAAATAAACAACCAAGCGTGGTTGATATTCACATTCCACCCAGAACACGTGTTTAAATGTGTGGGGTTTTTTTTTTTTTGGGCAAGTTGGTACACATTTTAATCCCACAAAGTTTTTGGAATTTCATGTATGGACTTTGTTAAATATATGTAGCCTCAATCTTTTTTTGTCCTGCTCTTCAGCGTCCCAAGTTTTTCTCTGGCGTGATGGAGCTAATATGGGGTGGGTCTCGCACCCTGTGACATGTGGACCGAAGCAAGAATCTCTCGCCTTGCATCTCTTCTCCAACAACACAGCCGACCGCTGTCATGGCCTCCAGTTATCCACCCCCCTTTGAGGGCACAGGTGAAGTGAAGGAGGGCTTTCTTTGCCCACTGTGCCTGAAGGACCTTCAGTCATTCTACCAACTCCAAGACCACTATGAAGAGGAGCACTCTGGGGATGACCGCCATGTTAGAGGACAGCTCAAAAGTGAGTCCCATTTATTGTACTTGTGGAGTCCGCTCACAGCCACAATGCCATATGAGTCCTATCACGTTGTAGCTAACGTAGAGAGGAAGAATCTTGGTTGGAAACAGACACATGCAAGGGGGTTAGTGCTCTGATCTGTATCTAGTTGTTCAGATTGATAATGAAACTGGAAGTTAGTGGATGTTCTTGCATGACACATACATCAGCTCATGTGTATTTAATATCCTTTCTGCATTTTCCACACATGGAGGTAGTTGTGTCCTAACTTTCTTTGTGCGCAGGTTTGGTTCAGAAGGCAAAGAAAGCCAAGGACAAGCTGTTGAAAAGGGATGGAGATGACAGACCAGATACAGGCAGTTATGAGTCCTTCTACTATGGTGGCGTGGACCCCTACATGTGGGAGCCTCAGGAACTGGGTGAGATTGGAAAACTGGGCTTTAAACGCTTTGTCATAGCATTTGGATACAATTATTTATAAGAGTGACTGAGGAGGCCTTTAAGCAGCAACCACTCTTACGGTTTCCTTTCTCTTTGCTTTTGCAGGAGCAACCAGAAGTCACCTGGACTTCTTCAAAAAACACCGGGCAGCCAGGATAGATCACTATGTTATTGAGGTCAACAAGCTCATCATCAGACTGGAAAAGGTGTGTTTGCAATAGCAAATCACAACTCATTCACACCATCATTTTCTTCCTGCTGTTGTTGAAATTACACTTAAGATTGGCTTAACTCTGCCAACTCATTTAACATGAAAACTGTCGTTTCAGTTGACATCGTTTGACAGGACCAACTCAGATGCCGCCAAAATCAGAGGTTTGTCCATGTGTTTTCATCACAAGTCTGCCTCCTCTCAGTGTGTGTAAATATTATTTATTTAATATAAATTAATGAGTGTTCATCCTCCTGTATAGCCATTGAGAAGTCAGTGGTGTCATGGGTGAATGACTCAGACGTCCCGTTCTGTCCCGACTGCGGAAACAAGTTCAACATCCGGAACAGACGGCACCACTGTCGCCTCTGCGGGTCCATCATGTGTAGGAGGTGCATGGAATTTGTCCCCTTACCTTTGGCTCGTACGTATGCACAAAACCCTTGCAAACTAGAGGAAATCATCAGATATCTAGTTGAAGTCAGGTTTTGCCATATGTGTCTCAATGTTCGCCTTTTGTCTGTTCACAGAAAAGCTGATTAATGGGACACGAGAGGCCCTGTGTGTACCTGGGAGCCCCATTCAATCCCAGTCTCCCCCAGCGGGAGGTGGCGGTGGTGGTGGCAGTGGGATGGGCTCCAGGAGAGGCAGCATCAGCAGCCTTAGCAGCGTTACCTCCATGCTGGAGGAAAAGGACGACGAGAAGATTCGCTGCTGTCACCACTGTATGGACACACTGCTGAAGATACAGCAGAAGTTGGAAGAGAAGGACCACGTTCCAGATATAGTGAAACTTTACGAGGTTGGTGCATCAAACTATCTCATAGTTAACGTTGAAGCCTCTCTGCCTATTTCACAATCTGTCTCTTCTGTTCCCACTTGTAGTGCAGTCGATTCTGTGTATTCTTTTCAAGCTGCCTTGAGTTTACACTGTTGTATCCTTCCAGTCATTCAGTGTTTGTATTTTGAGGTTTCCTGTTGTTCACTTGCTCCAAACTTGTCTTCCTGTCAGAGGCTGAGGATGTGCATGGAGAAGGTGGATGAAAGGGCTCCAGAATACATCAGAATGGCTGAGTCTCTCAAGTAAGCCCCATTTAAAAAAAATAAAAATAAAGAAGTAGTTATTTAATAATCATTTCTGATATGAGAAATTATCTTTGGATCTTTTGATTTGAGAGCCTCTTGCTTACCACCATGGCTGCATGCCTTTCACAGTGCCGGAGAAACCACATACAATCTTGACACTGCTGGTGGACTGAGACTGGAAGTACAGAAATACTACGAACTAATCGATGCCCTGAGGTAGACGTCAGTCCTAAATGAGTCTTTCTGAATTGAACAGAAGTCTTCCGTCATGATTGTCTTTTTTAAAAAGATCACATGGAGTTGTGTGTTTTCTTCTCAGTAAGAAGATTTTAACACTAAGAGCAAAAGATGATCCACCACCGCATCCAAAGGCCCTCCAGCTGCAGAGGATGATCCGCTATACAGCCACGCTATTTGTCCAGGTGAGACCAAGTTCAGACCATTCGGGCATAATAAATATTACGCGGGGAGTTGGGCAACGAAATAAGTAATTGGTGCTGTAATTATTACAGGGATGGGAGGTAAAAATCACAGACGTGCTCTCCAGACTTGATAATAATCTCTGATTTTCACAGCACAAGTAATATTGAAATCACCCCACCTCCCCTGGAGAAATAAATCATTCCAGTCATCATTCTATTAAATTTATACGGTATTTCTCTATATATGTCTGTCTCCTTTGATCCTTTCTTTCCCTGAATTCTTCGTGTCCTCCCTGTTTCAGGAGAAGCTGTTAGGTCTCATGTCTTTACCCACTAAGGAGAAATATGAAGAGCTAAAAGAAAAGAGGAAACAGGAGCAAGAGAAGAGAGTCCAACAAGAGAGACTGGTGAGATTGTGTACCGATACTTCTCTGTAGATTTTCCGCACACATAATAAGTTACTAAATGTTTATACTTTGTATATTTTCCGTGCTCAACAGGTAGCTCAGGAGACCCTGAAGAGGAGGCAGGAGTCTGAGAAAAACCGTCCACCTCCAAGTACCAACGGAGAGCTGCCGCAGGCTCCTAGAGCTCCACGCATGACCAAAGCTGGTGGCTGGCTGCCCTCCGCAGACTCGGCCCATTCACGCAGCGAGCTGGAAGACCCGCTCTTGCAGCAGATTGAGAACATACAGTCATTCCTTCGTCAGGCACGTGAGGCCAAGAGGACAGATGAAGTAGCCATGTTGGATGAGAACTTGCGCCAGCTGCAGGATGAATACGACCAGCAGCAGACCAGCCTGGCCATCGCGCTCTCCCAGAAGCTGGCTGCGGAGGAGAGCTTGCAGCAGGGGGAGTTCCATCGTCTGGAAGCCCGGGAAAGAGAGGAGAGGGAGCATTGGGGCCCCACTGTGGGCTCCACCCAGCCTTCCCTCACCTGGGAGAGGTCTCTGGATATCAGTCCGGCAGGGGGCTTCCATGGAGAGGAAGACACTGCAGCAGAGGACCTGACTCCTAAAGCTGAGAGGAGTCCATCCTCTGTAAGAGCGTTCCCTGCTCTCACAAGCCAGGAGGAGTCACCTCCCAGGTTGAGGAGCCTAGGGGGGCATGTGACTCCCCCTGGTGGCGAAGGACAGAACAGCACCCCCCTTAACCCTTTTGATGAGGAGGACTCTACTCCCATTGAGGAGGATCCATCCAATCCCTTCTTTGAGGACATAAAGAGGGAACACAAAGAAGTAACCAATGGGAAGAAAGAATGCAACCCATTTGAGGAAGATGAAAACGTCGAGGAGGACAAACAGGCTGAGACCGTACCTGGCAACCCCTTTGAGGAAGAGGATGATACAGACACAGGTAACCCTTTCTTGGAGGCCTCTGGGAATTCTCCAGGAGTCTCGACCAACCCCTTTGATAGAGACGATGACGACGAGGTTTTGCCCGATGTGGACATGATAGAGGAGGAACTGCTGCTGCAGCAGATTGACAACATTAGGGCCTACATTTTTGACGCCAAGCTCAGCGGCCGTCTCGACGAGGTGGAGCTCCTGTCAGAGAACCTCCGAGAGCTACAGCACACCTTACAGGAACAGAAGAAAAAGAAACACTGACACCTTTCTCTCAAAACCACCCCTGATTACCTGCAACTTACCAAGTCCTGCTAGGCTTGCTCACTTTACATGACTAATGAGCCCACTAGTTTTAGTTTGGGTGAGGTCTGCTGCACCACAAAAAGATTAGGTTAGTCCCAAAATCAAATATGTACTAGAGTTCAGTAGTCTGGAGTGACTCCATTTCCAAACATCTTTCTAAACCACTAATCCTGTACAGGGTCGCAGGGGGCTGGTGCCTATCCCAGCATGCACAGTCTTTAAGCACTGCAAGTAAAAATCCATTTGTACAGGCATGTTGCTGAAGATATTAACCCTGTTGTATCAGTGCAAACACAACCAGTGGAAGATAGAAGAATGCCACTTAAAAGATTGTTTTAATGGGACAGTCAGGCGGTTGTTTGAGTTGAGCGTGCCTGTGGTCTTGTGGAGGTCAGGATGTATGATTTGGCTCTCTGGCAGAAGCTATGAACAAAGTCAAAATGTAGTCATGGCTAAGGGTGAACAAATAGGAGCCGTGAAGAAATCGATGCACCTCATAAAATCTATGATTGAATAATAAATTGTTTCTAGGGCGTTTTTGCCAAATGAAGGTAAAAGAGTACTCCACCAATTTAGCACTGCACTCCTATAACATTGTCGGACTCACAATGGACAGTTTTTAAAAAAAAATCTGTCTTTCTTATTCCACGCATTCTTGTTCTTTGTCAAAACCTGGCACCTACATTACCCAAAATGTAACTCGATGGCTGACAGTTCGGTCAGAGATTCGGATGTGTTATGCCAGTAGCAGCTAATGTATCCTCGAGCTGCTTGCCTCAAGCGGGCTACAGAGATTTGGTAAGCTCCCTTCTATCTAACTTCACACAGAATTTTTAAAAAAAAAAAATATTTTCAAACTTGTAGGATTCAGCCCCAGCTGATGCTGACTCAAGTGACATCACTTGAGGAAATGTGAAAATTCATCAGATTTCAGGCAGGGAGCTGCGTGAAATCGGATGAATTTTCACATTTGCAGTAGTACTCAGACCAAGACCTGTAAACAGACTTTGATGTGTAAAATCGGTGGAGTTCCCCTTTAATTCCATTGATATTAGAGGCACATTGTTGTTGTACCTACAACTTTAGTTTATTTGTGGTAATTGAAATCCCTGCCATTCACTGAACTAATACCAAAGACCCAAACCATGCATTACTGTCCTAACTGGGCCATTAACAACACCCATCTGATAATTTAATGGGAAACAAATGGAAGTCGACTTTTATGACCATATTTTGGGCAGCCTAATGCTTGAAGGAAACTGATCATTAAATAAATTGTCCATCCATCCATTATCAATAACTGCTTATCTTTAGAGGGTCGCGGGGGGCTGGAGCCGATCCCAGCTGACATTGGGCGAGAGGCGGGGTACACCCTGGATAGGTCGCCAGTCAGTCACAGGGCTGACATAAATAAATTGTTATATATTCAAATTTAATCACATGCTTAAATTGCTAATAACAGACTTGCACCACTTGCCGTCGCAGAGTCTGTGACCACTTTGTGTCATAGATTTATAAGAGGGAAATTAAAGGCACATTACACAGAATCAAGCCATTCTTGTTGCTCCTGTTATGACTGTCACTCATACGGACTATGATGACATTATCACAAGGAAAAGCTTTTAATCTTTAATTGAAGTATTTGTTCTAACACCTGTTCAGTTCTGTTTCACTGAAAGTTGCTTTTTCTGTAAAACTGAATTCAAATGAACCCGTTAACCTTTTCTCTGTCTGCATGGTTTAGATGAAAGTCTTACTCAAGCAGTTTCGCTTCATTAATCCCCTGCATTTTTCTGCATCCTGTCTGTCATGTTGGCTTTGGCATGGTTGCATTTTAGATGTTTTATGTAAATTTTTTTGTTTTGTTTTTTAAGCGTCTTAAATGCTACAGCGAGCCAAGTGAACACAAAACATGTTCCACGTCCTACTGTGCAAACCCTAAAGGTTGTGATCTTATTGTTTACAGTGGCACGACTGATCCAACTGAGCACTTGGGTTGCATGATTCATGTCCATGTTTGACGCTGGTCTTTCAATCGAGCTCGTCTCCCTGCTTTCGTTTTTTTTTTTTTATACATTTGGACGTACTGATAAAATCGCTCAACACATCGCTGCTGTTCCATGCTGTCGGCCAAGATCTGTATGTAAAGCATGTTATCTGTTTAGTGGTTTCCTTTAAGAAGTCCAGTCAAAGTTCATCGACACAGCACTCACCATGAACATACTAAACACTATTTGCCAAGGCACACAGCAAGATCAACTACATTCTTACGTCAAAACAACATTTTAGACATGTTTTTGTCAGATAAATTAACACTACATGAATGCCAGCAAGTATTATCACTCACAGTGCTGCTAATTCCTTACATGAATTTGTCATAGTGCTTTCCTGTCAGTCAGAATGTCCACATTTCTCTTTAGACAAAAAGTGTTTCATGCCGTCTGTTGATCTCACACTGCTTATCTGTGACGTCCACAGATTTTAAGCCAAACGTGACACTGTAAATGTTTGGTGACTTGAGGAGCTTCTTAATGTGTGTAAGCAGTTGATTTGAGCTTATCTGGGTAACATCTCTGCATTTAAAACAATAATTGCACAATTAAAACATTTTGGACACAGACGTCAATTTATTAACTTTAGGAAATTCCATCTCAGCACCAATAAAAAAAACATCTCTGTAAAATGTTTGTGTTTCTCGTTCTTGTCACATTTTGGGATGACATGAATAAGAATATTGTGGTTATGATTTCTTAGGATTTTGATTTTCCTAGTACATAATGACAACTACAGCCACGCAGGCAAATAATTTTTTTATTTATTTGAATGTTTACATTGCAGCGTTGACACTGTGCTAGATGTGGATCGCATCCAGATGTGTGGATTCTTCAACCAAGTCGCATCATGTACAAACACCAGGTGTGACGTCACGTTATCCAAACCTGGACCAAAGCATTCACCGTCCAAACGAAGTCATGTGTTGGTAGGTTCCTGCTGCTTATGGTGGACTGCAAGGTCTCAGTCCAGCCAGTGACAATGCACACAGCATAGTGGGACCCATTTAGTTACACATACTTACAACAAAATATGCAATGTGGTAGTCCTTTTATGTAATCGTACAAAATCAAACCTAATATCACAATACCATAATATTGTCCAGTGAATCTACAACAGTCAGCTCTCCTCAGTTTCTCACTCCTGTGACGCTGCCATCTGGGCACGATATTTGCCCGTCATCTCCTTGGGGAGCGGCGTGGTGCCAGGACACGGCACCTGGCCGTCCACCTCACAGATACACTCCCTCAGACAGTACTTTTTTGGCCCAAAGTTGGCGGGGTTGGAGGCCTGCATCTTGGCTCGAGCTTCCGCTTGTAACACTTCTCTGTAAACAGAGAGGGAGTAAGATTATCTGGTCACTGCAGGAATGGGCCTTTCTCACAGCAGACATTTTGACATTTGAAAAGCAATAAAATAGATTGTTGTGATAAGAGTTCACATGTTATCTTTACCTGGCTGAATTTCAATTAAGTGATACAGTTTTCATAAGTTAATTGAGTGAAAGTAAAGTGAAATTTAAAAATTCTACCAAAGGTATCTGTCATTTATTTAATATCCCCCAGCCCTAATCACAAACAAATGTAGGTGTCATAAAACATGGTCCACACTGAACTCAAAATAACTCAATATCTTACTCCGATTTGCCCAAAATCTTCTTCACATGTTGTGAAATTTGTTTGTAGTCCCTCCCTTCCACGTCCACCAGAACTTGCTCCCCATCGTCTGCAAAAGAGACAGAGGAGATCAGCCCAAACTAGAAATACAATACATAACAATCATAATAATAATACAGGTTAAACAACAGTGTAAGGCTACACACCCAGGTAGAACTTCAAGAATGGCGATGGTGTCATATTTTTGAACATCATTATTTGGAGCCACGGATTTTTGTACTGAATCTGAGGAATATTGAAGAACGCAAACTTTCTGCAAAACAGGGAGAAAGTACACAGTTTCAAAACAGGTTCACATGACAGGCGGTCCGACTTCCTTTAAAATCGTGCATTTTTTGAGAAGCAAACTTCAACACAAGTGATGCATTCGACTTTTCAAAGTTTTTCTAGGTTCTGAATGGACCAAACCCTACTTATCAGTTGTCATAGCAACGGTCTTAGAAGCTGCATTGACTTACGTGACTTCTCTGAAGTTAGTTGCTCTAAGCATGGAAATTGAAATGTTATGTCCACATTACTCATGATCTTTGAACATTGTCTGGTGTAATTATCTTCTGTAATAGCCATCTACATGAATTCCATGAGCTGTTGTGCATGTACACTTCTGCTGCCTGTCCTACGTGTTTTTAGATTGATGCGTTTTGAACTTTTTGTGTTATTTTGGGGAGAAACTTAAGTGTTTACGTGCATAAAAATCAGAAGTGACAGCTAGATGGCTAGATAGAGAGAAGACTTAATCAACAAAACAAATAAAAGCTGATGAGCGGATTAATCTATCAGTCAATCAACAGAAAATTAATTGCCATCAATTCTGATAATCGATTAATCGCTTATGCCAAAACGATTCTGGTTCCAGCTTCTCTGACCTGAAAGTTGGACTATTTTATTTGTCTTCTATAACAGGAAACTGGATATCTTCGGGTTTGGGACTGTTTTTCAGGCAAAACAAGTAATTGGAAGACGTCGGAAATTGTGAAGGGCAATTATAGACCAGACAATTAACTGATCAATCTATCAATCAATCGAGAAAATAATCATGTTTACAGCCCTGACCTTTCAGTCCATGCCACGTATTCTATTAAATATCATAATGTGAAGCTGAGACTACGCACGTACACTGCCGCCACCTGTTCTTAGGTAACTGGATTAAAGGTGGTGGTGGTGGTGGTGTAGGTGTAGCTAGCTGTCGTTAGCTCTGACCTTGCTCCGTCGCTGAGCTCTCCGTGCGTGTTGTAGTTGACCGTCATGACCTTCACCCTGTTTTTAAAGATGATGTCGCCCTTCTGGAGGTACTCCAGAGTCCTCCTGACGGGAAACCGTCCTTTCATGGGCATTTTAAAGTCCCCCTTTTTCTAACTCATTCGCAAAGCCCGGAGTCGCGCAAGCACACGGAGAGGCGCCTTTTGATGACGTCTGAAAGTCGTTGTCACCCGAGCAACCGAGGAGCGAGGAGGCAGGTATGGCAAGCCGAAGGGATCAAATGATACACTGCTAAATACTGTTTCCACCGGATGCATGCAGTATAATCATACTTGTCTATGTTTTTGTGGAAACAACCAACTGCCTGGCTGTGGCAAGCCAAAGGGATCAAACGTCGTCAGTGTATCATTGTAGAAGAAAGACAAATGTGAAATAAAATAAAACAATTCAAGGAAAAATGAAAGAGCTAAACAATAGAAAGCCACTTCGGACTTCTTACTTCTAATGGTTTAGAAGGGGATCCTAACACAAGAGTCCACATCCGTTAAAAAAAATCTTAAGGTTGGCTTTTTACTGACACTTTGCCAAGAATAATGTAAAACCTTACAATGAATTTAAGTTTTGAGTTATTCAGAGAGCAGTAGCACACGCTATCGACATCCTTGATGTATATATTGACAGCGAGTTTCTCTGACAAGTAGTTTTCCCACATCTTTCCAAGCTAATCAATGGGAGACTCTATAGACTCAGTTTCTACATTACAAAAGCTACATCAGTAGTGTTTGGAGAAGTAGCACCTGTGTTTTAAAGTTAGACTTCTTTCACTTAATTGATGAGGGAAAACTGGTGTGATGCTGGTGTGAAGAGACCCCCTCAAATCTCACTGGTCATAGACAGTTTCACTCTAGCTGTAACATCCAGGTATTTGCTAACATGTAACAGAAACTCTTCTTGCCTTCCATTTTCTGCATAAACAGACTCAGTCATATTTCATAATGGTTTATTTCCTTTTATAACGTGTGGCTTCAGAGAAACCAGCCTCAGAGACTGGAATGCTGATACAGGAGCTCAGTTGTTAATACATTTGTTTTTATATCTTTATCGGTGTGAGGTAGAAATGTAGGGTTGTGACAGACTTGAGCAAAACATGAATGTTGTTTGAATTTCTCGATCTGAGTGTTTGAAGAAATACATTTTATATGAGCAGAAAAAACAAAGTACATTAACACAGTATAAAATTTTAACCATAGGATACTCAATCCACAAAGCTGAAAAAAAACTTTTTCTCATCTAATATCCTCTAATGTAGGAGCTGCTCATGGTAAATATTTTAAAGCCACGACATTTAAATTAACATTTTTCATACAGCATTTAATAAAATGCACTTAAGCAACTTCTTCATGCACTGCAATGCACTATAAAAAATTATAATGATGCTCCTTATTAGGGCAGACAGCGACAAGATTATAAAACCTGGCTTAAAAACAACATGCACTCATTTTTATGAAATTACATGTACAAAGGTCATTTCACAACAGTGCCTTTACAAACAGTCTGTATGGGTTTTAAACCCAAATATTACAATTGACATTTATTTCACAAGACATATTCCTTGTTGACTTCTTTACATCCCAGTTATCATTCGTGTTGCTGTGGATGCTTACTCTGAACCATTATACAAGTGGGTGAGTCGATGCACATCTCCATATGGTCTTCAAGACATCAATGCACTCGAGACTGGCTTCCCACAAAATCTCTTGGGGGGTTTTTTTTAAATCAGGGAAACCTGACCCAAAAGTACTTTAAGTACACTTAGTATGCAACAAGCAAATTTGTTCACAACAAATTAAAGTTTTTAGAAAACATACAAAACACAAAGTTTTAGTCAGCATGAACAGAGTGGAACGCCACAAAAGCTGATTGATGTGCACTTAGCAGAGTACAAATGCAAACACAGGTACAAAAACAGTAGCATAGCTACACATAAGTAACATCTCTGAACCCAAAATCTTTAAGATAATCTAATCCCTTAAAAGAAATCATTGCCATTGATAAATACACATACAAATGCAGATGGAGAGGAACAGTCATAACACTGATGGGACAGAAGGAAGTAACATATAATTGATTGTCATAAAGGGAAAAATGATGAGGTGATTGCACAGGTTATATTAGCAACGTGTTCATGATAACCCAGAATTAAGTGTACCTAAACATAAAAACACTCCCAAACCTAAAATCTCTGAGATGTCAGTATAAAAAAAGACTTGTGGTCAATTTAACTGGCTAGTTTGGCTGATGTGACTTTATGAATGTGAGTTAAAAGTGAAACCGAAAGACAGAATGAAATCAGACGTTGGTCGTGTTGTAACGAGCTAAGAATGTGGTAGCTCAATGCTACGATAGCCGGTCCATATGAATACAGATTAAGGATGAATTAATTGAGGTTTGAGTTAATTCTTGTACCTGACTGGAGTTCTCATTCCAACTATTATTTACATTTATTTAAAGTAAAGAACTGTACATTAATGTCTCACACCTTCTAGAAAATTCAGTCAATCAGTCAGTTTCAAAACTGAAAAGAGAGAAAATTATTATAAAGCATGTTTTAATTCCTTGTTGTATGACAGAAAAGTCGTATTTAGTCTTTGTAATAGCCTGAATTCTCAATTTAACAGCACAGCCATTAAAAATACCAGTTTATACTGCACCAATGTTCCCAAATAAATACCAATAAACAAATATTTTACAGCTTCAAAGTACACTTTTAAAGTAAGTACTTTAAGTAGATTGACTTTAGCCTTACAACTTTAGACTTTTTAAATAGGTGAAATTCCACTTCCACATATAAGATTTCTGTTTGTGATTTTTAGATTACGGACTGGGCTTCTGATATCTGCAACAACAGCTAGTGGTAAATGATGTATGTGATCAACAAGAGAGCATGGTAAGGCTTAGATAAAACTAAAACTATTTGAAAGGCTTAGCTCAGAAGGTAAAGTTCACATGTCATTAGCTTGAAGTGCTTTAAAGGAGATGAGCACAGTTGCAGCTGCAGAGGATTCGTTTTTCGTTCAGTTCAGAGCGACTGAGTTTAGGCCAGAAACTCAAGATTACCACACTGCTTCAGTTCCAGAAAACATTCAAGTGTCATCCTGGCTTTCCAATGCCGGTTTATCCTAATCTACCAAGGATTCCTGAATGACTTCGCGCCATGCATCGTTAGAAAACAAAGGGGCCGCTGCAGGATTTTGGACCGGGGTTCAACAGTAGACCCCTCGAGAGACAGAGACAGTACCTGAAGTGGAGACTCACTGATCTTTAATTCGACAGTTCTGGGTGCTGGAGTGATGGGCTGTCCTGGCTGTTGTACTCAGCCGTCTCCATCTTGAGGATGTAGGGAATGATGCTGTCAATAGAGACGTTGCCTATCAAGCCAGTGAAGAAGAGTTCCTCTGTGATGCTGGAGTTCATGAGGCGCAGGGCTGGGAGACGAGTCAGGATACGGGTCAGCCTGGGGAAACAAACACACAGCAGTCCCTGCAAAGTCATCTTGATATCTTGTGTTTACTTTGGGTTTTTTGTTTTTGCAAATCAGATGTTCTTATAAGCTCCTTTTCCTTAATGTGCATTTAGTCCCAGACACTTAAGTCCTCTATACCAGTGATTCCCAGCTTCTTTTGTCTGATGTACGCCCACAGCCCTGTCAGTTGGGAATCACTGCTACGTACTTTAAGCTATCAAGGAATAAAGGATACTTTTCAGGTAGGCAGTACTCAATTAAGGAAATTAAGTATTATTGTCAAGATGTAACTACATAAACAATCACCTCTAATTCACTGTGACTTACTACTACCACTATGGTGGGGAGGTTGAGCTGACTGGTTAGACTGGAGGGTATGAATGTACCTGTAGGTGTCATCTGGGTAGGTCTTCTGCACGTAGTCCTGCAGCTCCATCAAGGCTTTTTCCTGGAACTTCTCAATCTGCCCGCCGCTGTCCACACTGGGGTGATCTGATAATTAAAACACACACAAAACGGTCATTTATTCCAATCACTTTCACTCTTCCCGTGGAATTCTTTTTATTTGACTGATAGAAAGAAAAAAAAGTAACACTGCTCTGAGCATTCTCACCAGGGCTGAACAACACTATAGCCTTCAGGTAGGCGTATTCGTAGCTGTCAGTATCCAACCTCGTCATGCTGTTACAGAACTCCTGGAACTTCCAAATATGCTCCATCACCTGCTTCACCCTCTCTCCCGAAAGCTTGTCTGAGAGGGAAGAGAATGCCCAGTTTGATATATCAAGATTCATAATTTACTTTTTTTGTTGTCGTTGTTGTTTAAAGCTTCATCTAACTGGGAAAGTCACTGAGAGAAACAACAAAAAAACATGTCAACATCATCAAAAGTTGCAATTCCCCATAACTGTTAGTTAATGACAAATTTTGTCAAGTTCTTTTGACATGTAGTTCTCCAGTTTACATCGAACTTCAATCTGTGGTATCTGAGCCATCATGTGTGACACATGGACAAATAAACAATGATGTAGCACCATCTGGGGCTGTAATACTGGAATATGTAACAATAGAGTGGTAATAACAACGCTTACGATGCCACAAGCGCTTGAGAAATGAATGAAGCAATGCGAGAAAACGTATCTACACTCCTCCCCAGTAGTTCTTCTATGCTTCAGGCCTAGTTTGTTATGGTAACAACAACAAAAAAAACAACAACACATATCTTGACTCCTGTTTATATGTGTGTGTCCTACTGAGAAATGATGACGAGGTCTGTGGTCCATACCGTCCTGGATGCTGCTTTGGAGGTGGTTGATGATGGCAGTGAGGATGGTCGACAGGTTCATCACATGAGCGCACTGAGCAAGACCCAGAGTAAACAGCTCATTCCAGCAGGCTCGCACCAAACTGGTGTTTGCCTCCTGACTGAGAGAGACAGAGATTAAAAAAAAAAGATAAGTGTGACCATGTAGATAGACAGTAATGCACTGCATTCCTGTAGTGTTCATAAAGTTATATACTGTACATGGATAGGAGCTTGCAGTGTTATGGTGTTTCCTAAAGCCCATTTTCAGACATGGAATATGCAACGATGCTGGATTCATCAAGATGTTAAAGTGATAGCATTTTGTTATTCAGAAATCTCGTAAGATTGACTTTTACATCCAGGTGACCAGGGTGCTCATTCAGACATGAGATGAACGTGTTGAATTGCCATCAGATTAACATAAAGGGGTGCGTGTGTGAAAGGGGCTTAACACTCTAATATAAGTCTCACCCAAGAGCAGAGAAGGCAGGGATGGAGCGTGCCCAGTGCATGGAGAGAAAGAGAAGCCTGGACGCTGACTCACAGATGTAGTGTACATTCAGATACTCCGGCATGGGGCTGGGCATGGTCAGCTAGACAGAGAGGAAAAGACAGAAGGACATAGGAAATTATTTTAAAAATGTTTGACAAATGACTACCTACAGATTAATGCCAAAGTAATAGAAACACAAACAAGTGCCTCAATGGCACTTGACAATAAAGCCGCTTGAACAGTTTCAGTATGTTTTGATAGAAAAGTCTTAAATATACAGCAAAGACCTTGAGGGTGTAAGGTTCATTTTAACAATGTAGCTATGTGAATACATTTTTTTGTAGTTTCACAACACTGTGGGCCTTGAATTCTTTACCCCCTAAGGGAAACAATGTATTAACAATGTGAGTTAAGTATGTCTGTTATTTGTTATTAGCTGTATGACTCCACCCACCTTAAAGCTGACATGGCTGTCCGTGAGCAGTGGTCCTTCCACCTCAATGATGGGGGTCTCCTGGTCTCGACCAATCAGCTGGATGGTTGTTCCACCGACACACTGCGACCTTTCCGCCAAACTCTGTCTGACCCCTACTTCAGGTGGGTTGAAAACTTTGGCCAGGGTGTCAAAGGCACTGTGCGCAACACACACACACACACACATATACCTTTAAATGAATTGATTTGACAGAAAACTCTCTGCAACATGAATAGATACCTGTCTCCTTCTTTAATCATTTTATGTATACTTGAGTATGACACATGCATGTAATAAATTAAAACCTGTGATTAAATAAAACATCATTGAATAGCTATCTAAATACCTACAATAGGTTAATGCCAGTGGTAAAATCATTGCAGATATTACAATCCAAAACTTAATGTGACTGACTTGCATTAAATGTACTTATGAAAATGAGAAAGTGAGGTAAATGTCTGCTTTTATATATTTATCAGGTTAATTATTATTTCTTACAACATCTGAAAGCCAATTAGTTTGGATAACTAGTCTTCTGATCAAAATGGGTAAAATAGTACAGATTTTTCTTTACAACATATACAGTAAATACATTACACTTGAAAACACAAGTAAGAAGAACAACCCTTGAGAAAGTCCTTGTTCTATCTGTCATTTTAACCTCCTTTTTTGGCCTCTGTAGAGACAAACATGTTCCATTTTAAATAATCTGCTTCCAAAGAGGCCACTAACTTGACAAGACTGTCCAAGAAAAGATGAGAATTCGAGGAGGGCCTGTTAAAGTGAGTGACGAGACGTTGCAGATACCTCTCACAAACACACTCCCCTCCTCTCTGTGCACTGCTGACTGACCGTGTTATCTCGCTGGCAGATTGCCCCTCATGTTGGCTGTCTGAGGTATCACCATTGTTTAGATTCTCTTTTAGTGAGTCACTAAGGTTGGCCAGGGATGTCACCACATTAGCAAGTGTCCCCAGGTCCCCCTGCCCAGACTCCATCTGAGGACAAATGAAACAATGCACATTATTTTCCATCAAATAGGTTAGCTGAACTTGGATCCAATTTAGACACATAATAGGGCGTCTTTAACTGGAGCAAAGCACTGAAATGTGTTGCATGGCCTGAACAATCAACGATCTGGCAGGTGGATTTGTGGCAGGTCAGCAGTTTCCCTGTCCGATGTCCCCCATGGCTGCTATCTGATCCGTTATACACTGTAGTGAGCTGGTTTTAATCTTATTGAAGAAATATTTTACATGTTGTGGCTAAAACTGTTGTCTTGACTCAGACTGCTTTGATATAAAACTAAACTTCGCTGCAGAACAGACAGCATCTTCCAGCCATCTGCAGCTCCATATTTTTCTTTTTTTCCCCTTCCATTCATAGTAGAATTGCAAGTAATGCTTCCTTTCTCTCTTTTTTTGTCAATATTGAAGACACGTTTATCTTGTTTGAATAAACTTTATTGGAATTGTCAATGGACGAAACTGATGAATTGATCTGTACAGTGAGTCGCAGGTTCTGGCCGTGAAGAAAAGCCGATTAAAACTTGATATTAAAGCTGGGGTAGGCCGAATCTGTGCAACCTAGGCAAAACCTTCCGCCTCTTTCTCTGCTGCCTCGTATCACTCCGCTAAGCCCCTCCCACCAAACCCACAACTTCAACTGGCAGCAGAAGAAATCGGTTCCCCAGTGAAACTGTATCCCTCGTAGGGCTCGCTCTCCACGGCGTGAGCCTCACCGAGACCGCGGTCCCTCCCGCCGTGACTTGTTTTCTCAAAGACGCCCCTTGCAGCTGCAACGCCGTCCAGCAGCGGGAAGAGAGGCTAGTACACCGCACACACACACCACTGTCCCCCGTCAAAAGTTATTCCCCACTGTTTGTGATGCCTCTTTGCCACTTGTTGTTATGAGCGCCATGGCATTGAACGTAATGAGCCTGAAGCTCCGTGTGGAGCCGGGACCTGTTGTTTTGTACTATACGCCACTGTAGGCAAAGGAGGTGTTGGAAATTTATCACAAGTTTCAGGATTTTCAGCAGGATTTTCCTCCACTGAATCAGGTTTTCACCGTCTGAAGGGACGTGGACACATCTGCTCTTGTAGCTTAGCCAATACGAACACAACGTCTCTCTGAAATAACCTGAGATAGGCGAAAGTCTACCGTCATGGGATAGATTTTCTGAAGCCTGAAAACAGAGGCAAGAAGGGGGGCTGAAATGGAGGTCTGCTCTCAGACCACTTGAATTACAATATGTTGCACGTTTAATATGGCATTTTTGCCCAGTGACGCCAAAAGAAAACTGCCTACCTCAGCTTTAATACAACGTACAAGATAAATAAAAAACGCACAGTGTCTTCCCAGCTTCACAGTTTTTCAACCTCACACCTCTTTATTTTGTTTATCCTGTCACACTAAGCACCAAACACAACAGTCTCACAATGCAAGAGCAACAAAACCTTACAAGATCTCCGCCTCAAGGATCATACTTCCATTACAAGGAGCAGAAGGAGATGGACAGCAGCAGAACAGGCAGATATTATATTTATGGTTATTGCAGCAACAGCTGTACCTTTGAGTCAGTGGCCAGCAGCAAAGTTCCATCACTCTGGATGACCGGCTGCTGGATATTAACCAGCATCCCTTGGTCCAGCAGGCTGGATCTGCACATGACACAGCATCATTCAAAAACCAGCTCACACAACACCGACATCAACAGCTGAGAGACAGAACAACGCACAGAGCCAGGGCCTGAGGTTTGTCTGTAGATCTGATTCCCACTGACCTGGAGCCATCGGTCTCTGTATCAGAGATAAAGGTTGGCGTGGCGATGAGCGGACTGTTTAGGTCCTTGCGAATGTAGATCTTTTGGGTGGAGGCAGCACAGTTGGTATGCTTCTCTCTGGGCAATACATCAATGGGCTTTCTCTCACTCTGGACAGCTGAGGATAAACAGCAAGAAAACAAACTGTATTTACTTCTTTCTAATGGTTACAAGTGAATGGTTATAATAATAATAAAAGTGTCGGCCTCCTCAAGTGCAGAACAGCATGCTAGTAGAAATTCAGTGTCTTACTGAAAGACACTTCAGTGCTGCTGCAGACACAAGTTCCTTTTGTGTTTTGTGTTTTTGTCTACATGTTTTCTTATGGTCTCCTGGATTTGGAAGTAAACTTACACTCAGTCTTCATCCCCATCTTAAGGCATTTCCTCAACCGACAGAACTGGCAGCGATTGCGGTGGTGTTTGTTGATGACGCAGTCCTGTTTACTGCGGCAGCTGTAGGTCAGGTTCTTCCTCACGCTCCGCTTGAAGAAGCCTTTACATCCCTCACAACTGACCGCTCCGTAGTGACGCCCTGAACACAGAGGAAACTAGTCAGAGCGCCTGAATCATTGTGTGCTTCGGTGCACGTTCGATTGCTGACAAACTGTCAGATTTGACATCAGGACACATCAGTCAAAATGCATATGAATCCACACATCACCAGGTAATGCAGCTGTAAGCTTTAGTACCTGAAGCCTTGTCCCCACACACCAAACAGTACTCCACTGGCTGCGGTCGGCTCAAGTCCCCTGACTGCCCTAATAAGCGCTCCATTGACACTGGATCTGTGACAATCTGAAAAGAAAAGTCAAACACAGGCCATTAATCTTGTGTTTCACCTTAACACAATGTCAATATCATGGTTATAACACTGTCTGAAAATAACAACACATATCAAGACCAAGATATTGCCAATAGTATCATCACGCTATGTACCAGGGGGTGATATTATGGGGGGAGCTGTACCTGTATCCTTCCTGGCATCAGGCTGTCTGCAGCAGTGAAGATGAGCTGCTTAGTGTTGTGGCTGTCTGGTGAGGCCAGGATAACCTTGCCTGCCCCTGAGCTGTCAGCCGTAGTCAGAATGAACTGCTGCTTGGGAGCAATAGACGGCTTCATCGCTGTCACTATCTGGATCTTCTGACCTGTCTGCTGGTCAGTTACAATCTGAGGGTGTTAGAGATGGAAGAGGGAGACAGAATGAGAGAGGTGGAAATGAACATGCACCAATGGGGAAGTAAAAAAAGAGAAGAGGGAGACATTGAAGGCGGCAGAGCTAAGTCACATTTTGTAGCATCAACTTGTGCATAGCTGCTGCTGCTAATGTGCCGAAAGAGGACAACATCAACAGGCAGCAGCAGTGTCATGTTCTCTGAAGCCAACTAATGTTGAGGGCGCAGCAGTTACCTGTATTTGCTGTGGTGTTGTGGCAGGCTCAGTGGAGATGACCTGAAAGTGCTGTGGAGACTCACTCATCACTGAGTCTGAAGGAGAGGATGACACCTACAATTTGAAACGTATTTCAACAAGCTTAAACACATACAAATTATAATCAGAAAGTCTGCAAAACAAATACATTTTATGAGTCTGTGTAAAGCATAGAAATGTTATCATACATTTTTATGTAAGTACAAGTCAGACCTTTCTAGAGAGCCTGTCTACAGAAGGTATGTCTCTATTGCAACAAATAAAGGCAGCATCCACTAACCACAGAGCCAACGAGAGTAGCTCCACAGTATTGTCAATTAAAAAACGCCTTCATATGGGTTATATGGAAACAGTACATCATTACAAGCCTCCCTCTGTACACTCACCTCTGCGTCATGCTCAGAGTCCACTTTCTGCTGAGAGAGCAGCTTCAGGTTGGTCGTCATGATGATGTAAGGTCATTAGTGAGGTCTGTTTGGAAAGATGCCACAGACATTAATCAACCACAAAGGTGCAGACTGTCACAGAAGAGCAGGACAACACTGGGACAGTTTTATAAATATAATGTTGGTGCTGGTGGATCACCAAGGATGCATTATGACACTGATTGAAATACAAAGTTTTATCTGTGATGAAAGTTTATTTCTTCTTGATGATTTAGTGGGGACGTTTTGTCTGATTTGTGTGACTTGGTTGCTGTAGCACAGCAATTTCTCATTGGGATTACAGGTTTTTCTCCATCGTTTTGATGCACTGTTAAAAATTCTAAAAAGAAAATGCTGTCACAAAACAAACCCTCACTCAAGACAGCAACTTTCTTTTTTGGCATAGTACATCAAATCATAAGTTTGCACATGCAATCATTTAATGGTGACAAACAAAACAGAAAATAAAATTAACATGCTCCATATCTTGCCTGTCATTAACATCAGGTAATAGATTTTCTTCCACATCACACCTACTGTAATATTCTTCCTGTTCAGACATTGTGGTAAATATTTTGTCTGACAAATCCAGCCTTGGCATGACTGCAGTGATGTCACCACAAGCCAAGTCCATGAGCTCTGAGTGTGACCTGGACATGAGATTTGAGAGACCATTGATAACCAGATTACACTACAGTCTGAATTTCACATTGACCAATATGACACTGCAACAAAGATGGACAACTGATATCCCTCCATAGAAATCTACCCCCTCTTATATACACATCTCTACATCACAGCTGGTTTCCGCCAGATAACCGACCTTAGTGTGTACATGTGCAAAAGTTTTGTACCTCTGCATCTTCACACAGAGAATGAGCCGACACCAGAAAATTGTGAGCAGAAAACTCTGAAATCTGAGTGTTTGCACTTATGTTAAGTGTTTTGCAAACCATGTTTTATATGGGATACTTGTGTAAAAAGCAAAGAGAACTGTGTGAAAAGAACCACAAATCATTTAAAGTTAAGTGAACGCCATTGATCACTGAATTTGAACGCAGATGGCAGAAGTGCATCAAATCAGCGGAGAAACACTGTAATAAAAGTACTGTCTATCCACGGATTCCTTTTCAATACAAATGTAATACCCCTAATCACTTAAATCTGCCAAGTTAGATGCCCAAATATATATATATATATATATATATATATATATATGTGTATATATTTGGGCATCTAACTATATATTGGGCATCTAACTTAAATCTGCCAAGTTAGATGCCCAAATATCTCTCTACTATATATATATATATATATATATATATATATATATATATTTGGGCATCTAACTTGGCAGATTAAAGTGATAGCATCTACTCCTATGGTGAATGACCTCCTTGCACTTGACAGTTTTGACTCCGTCTTTGTTGATTTGGGATTATAATAAAGAGAACCATTTGACAGCATAAGTGAAACCTGATTTATGTGCCTGCAGTAGCTCCACTTGCTCCCTGACCAAAAGGAGGAGCATGCTGCTTCATATTGTTTACCGATTGGTTCAGCGGAATGCCCATCAATACCTCCTGCCCCATAACACAAAACAAAATGGAGAATCTGGCAGTCAGCCAATAACACTGGACATGAATCCTCATGATAAAACATATTAGAGCAATTTTCTTTCTAGACAGTAGAGTGGACGACTGTTGGTGTGCTGGGAGTAAATGTAAAAATGCAGCTTTGGTGAATACAGTCAAAGTCATAGTAATTTCAACCCACTTATGTCCCCGAGGTGGCAAAGGTAAAAGGGTCGAGTTCATCTGCAGCAACTACAGCTTCCCAATGTTAGCTGTTTAAAGTAGCTTAACGCAAGCAGACGCAACAAGGGCTGCAGCAAGAGCCGACACCACCCGCCTCTCCCCTTGGATTTGTCATTCTGGCATGCAGGAATATGTTCGGGTTAAGTCGACAGCAGTGTCACACATTAATAATTAGTTTAACAGTTCGTAAAGCACATCAGCGTAGCCAGACTGCGCCAAGCGTGTCACGTTCCTTGCCCGGATCCCGAGTCGCCGGAGTCGGGCAGTGAAGGGAGCTCCGCATCGGCTGGCTAACGAGCTAGCTGGAAGATTAGCTGCGCTCTTTTATCGTCCGGTATCGCGGAGAGCTTTCTACGGTTTTCAACCCGGGACCGAGGCTTACCTTCGAGGAACGGCGGTCGCAAATTTAGGGCACTCTGCTATTTTATAAAATATTTGTTTTGGTTTTCTTCTGTTAAAGGTCATAGTTCGTGACCCCGCACCGCCAGCGCGTCGGTGATGGTTGAGGGTTTTTTATTTTTTCTGCTTCCTCTCTGTCGAGTCCCCGCGCGTCTCCAACACACCCCACACACACACACACACACACACACACACACACACACACACCCTCGGCGCGAGCCAGACAGGACTGACGTCATCGTGTCTGACTGACGCAGGGACGTCGTCGAGCTATGTGTTGGAAAATTAACACAACAAACGAAAACGTGAAATAACGTGACATGTTAGAGACAAATCATAAGCTCCGTTTCTCCATCTGTAAAGTACTTCTGGTCTGCTCTCAGCAAAGTCAAGGAGGTGTCATATGAGATAACAAAATAATAGATTAAAGAATATTATTTGTAATTCAGTTGCTTATTATATGTATATGTGTGCGAGACCCCTGGTCATATAAATAGTTAATTATGTTATCATGTCTCAAAATTTGACTCTTTAGGTTCTTTTGACTTTTGAAGAATGACGTTCCTCTTTGTCTGTACACTGCATACTGAGCATTTCTGTAATTAAAGTAAAGATTTACGTTATTGCCAGGATAGAAATATATGACTGCCACATGAACATCTGCAGTTAGCTGCTGCTAATGCTAAGAAATACCTTCACCGGGACAAATGTGGCATCATTTTTCAACTCAATTATATATTAAAAAAATTAAAAAAATTAAAAGCCAGACAGCCTGGCCTACAAATTTCCTTTCACTTTGTATGATCAAAACAAATGATAGATCTTTGTTATGCAACTGCATTACTGAAGTCTCATATTGCTATATTGCTATTTAACCAGGAAAAGGGCCTTTGTTTTGAACCTGTGATCCTCTCCAATCACCTCTGCTTCTGACGTTTTTATGACCTTTTAACTGAACGCTTGATAAGTCCACTCTCTTGCACTCAGGTAGACCTATTTAATGTTCTGCCCCCTTATTTTTGGGACCTTGAGCAGTGAACTAGGTGGCAGTTGTGTGAACAGAGAGGAAGCCACCCCACTCTGTCTCTGCCATGACAGCAATGTACTTGCATAGAGATTTGCAACACATTTTTCCGAATGTTTTATTTGTAAGCATTATTTGTAAATTCATTATATTCACCTTTAACTGCCTATTACAAAGGGCCAATTAAGAATGCCTCAGAGGTTTACAGTTCATAGGTCCCTTAAAGAGTTGAGGACTTTAGCCGTACACTCACATAACATCCTGCAGCCATCATCAAAGCAGAATGTCAGCTCACCAAAAGGCTGAGAGAGAAATTGCCAGGTATTGTTGGCCCCTGTGGCTTACACTGTCAAATTATTCTTATTCTTTCATCTGTAGTTTTTATACTGCCTGTAGTCACCAACTTTATTTATTTGTGAAAAACAGCTTACTTATTGGTCTCAAGATTTGCTAATTTTCTGCATCTCTTTTTGCAACACATCTTTTGAATTTTAACAAATTGAAGTAATGTAGTTGTGTTATTTGCACTGTCCCCATCAAGTAAACAACTGTCATGATCCCACATGGACACTGTGTGTGTGTTTGGTCTTATGTCCAGTTTTATTCCTGGTTCTTGTTTTCTGTGTGCCTTTTATTTCCTGTCTTGTTTCTTTAGTTCCTGTCCTCATGTCTCTCTGATTACCCTCACCTGCCCCTGATTTGCTCGTTAACCCAGTCTCTATATATACCGGTCCTCTCCCTTTGTTCTCTGTGAGTTCAGTGTCGTGTGCCTGGAGTTTCCCTGTGTTGTTCTTGCCTTCCTGCCTGTGTGTGTGTTCCTGAACTTCAGTTTTTGACTGTAAGCTACTTTGGTTAATAAATCGTTCATCTGCACCAGTCTGCCTGTCCCGTCTGCATTTGGGTCCTTCCCCTGCTGCCTAGATGGCATACCGTGACAACAACTACCCTAAATACATCATCAGACATCAGTGGACTGGGGGGATGCTGAGGTCTTACTGGACTCACTAACTGGACTTAAAATTACATTTTCTGTAACTTCTGGCACAGTGCAATACACATTTTTAACTTATAATTGCATTTGCACACCTTACTGCAGTTTGCACACTTTAATGCATGCACGTACTTAAAAGGTTTTTTTTTTACTTTTACGGTAGCACTTGTTTGACATTTTGCACTCTTCTTTGTACTGTGTTTTGTTCATGAAATGTGTGTGACATGCACATTTGTCTATACTGAATAAACAAATACCTCAAGTATTTTTCAACGTCATTTTGATGACATGTGTTGTAACTATTTATTCTATCTTGTTTTATATTGTATGTTGATTGTATTATTGTTTTTACTGTAAAACACTCTAACTTTGTTTTTGAAAGTTGTTTCTTTCCATTGGCGCACTCAATCAGATCTCTGCAGAAGACAATACCTTCATATTTGCATGAGCCATTTGCCTGCATTTACATGACCTTCTGTCCCATTTTTATGGAAATCAGTGTGTATGGTCCAACTTGGGTACACACGCAAAAAACCGTACCACTGAATGACCACCAGGTGTCGCCCTGCGCCACCAGGTGTGATAGGACTGGGCGTGCAGGAGAACAATAGGCGCACGGCAGAGCTTCACACCTATTCAAATAACCCTGATAAAATATAACCCCTCAGACATTTTCTCGCTTCTCTCAGATAGGAACATTTGTCTTCTTTCCACTTGATTTAATACAGTTCATATACTACGATTGCGTAATAGGCTGCAGCACATTGATCATTCATTGGTTTTTAGATCTCCATCCCTTTAGCCAATAGATGCTTTGCCATTACATTTGCCCATATTGCAGCTAGAATCGGAATCTGAGTATTAGTAAATAGTAGGCCTTTATAACCGAGCCAATTATATTTTCTCCACAGTCCAAGTAAAGAATCCGGTTTATTATTGATACAGCATTTTAATCATCAAACAATGCCATTTGACGAATATAATTTACTTAACAAATGCTACGTAGACTATGCATACAAATTATGCATTAGGTCAGCATTTATCCTATCGATTCGGTATGAAAGCAAATAGGAATGTGGCTGTCCTATTAAATCTGTGTGTTGTAGTAGGCTGGTTTGTCCACAGGACAGTCACGAAACACGTAGTCTGATGTCCGGAAAATGCTCATCAAAAGCAGAAAGCATCAGGACGCGTTTTCCCACACGCAAGGGTGGAGTAAGTCTGATCACTTGGCACAGATTTCCTCTCTGTCGCAATCGACCTCAGAGTACCTCCACGTTATTGTCAGGGCAAAGATAGCTTCGGACTGCTGCCGGATCGACAGTTTCATTTGCGCAGCTGCATATGCCACTTTTGTTAAACTGATTGGGCTGCAGTATCAATACAAGAGTACCGGCTCGTTTTCCGCATCCTGACTGACACTGGCGCTCTCCTCCCGCTGCTGCTGCTGCTGCGGGTTACTGGACTATCCGAGCAAAGGATCAACGAGGGGATCAAGAGCGGAGGAAACGCAGTGATAGAGTGATTCTACTCGTGCAGACAAGGGAAGGTGGAGCAGTGAGAAACGGGCGAGTTGTATCTACAACGGTCTTCCGAGCTGCGCAGTGGTAGTGGAGGTTGGTCATGGTGGGACGGGGACTATGGGTATGTAAGCCTCGGTTTGGAAAGCGAGGGAGCAGGCTTGGTGTTTTGCCTTATCTGTGCGCGGCGATAGCGAGCGCAGCCCTGCTAGCTCTGCTCTTTGTGGACTTCATCGAGTCATGGGTCACCTCCATGAGCATGAACACGGTGGTGGAGCCGCACGCCGGCATCATCCCCCAGCAGAGCGTCCCTCCCACCAGACCCGAGGAGTTCCTGCTCATGCCCAGCCCGCTCGTGTGCCAGCGTGCCAAGCCTTACCTCATCACCATGGTTACCTCGGCTCCTGCCAATCAGAGGGCCCGCCAAGCCATCAGGGACACCTGGGGAGGGGAGGTGGAGGTGAGGGGCCTGCGGGTCATGACCCTCTTCATGGTTGGTGTGGCGTCTGACCCTGGACTGGCCAAGCTACTGATAGAGGAGGCCAGAGAGCGAGGAGACCTGATTCAGGGGCGTTTTCTGGACACCTACTCCAACCTCACCCTGAAAACCCTGTCCATGCTGGGCTGGGCCCGTCGGTTCTGCCCTCAGGCTCACTTCATGGCCAAAGTGGATGATGATGTCCTGTTCAATCCCAGCGCCCTCCTGCACTTCCTGAACAAGAGCCGCAACCCCTATGAACAAGGAGACTTGTACCTTGGCAGGGTGCATCTCCATGTGGCTCCGGACCGTGACCCGGAGAGCAAGCACTATCTTCCTGCAGGGGCCTACCCTCCCTCTGTATTCCCAGACTATTGCAGTGGTACAGCCTATGTTCTGTCCCGCTCTGCTTTGCTCAAAATTTCCCTGGCAGCCTCTGCGTCACCTTTATCCACACCCCTGCCCCCTGAGGATGTGTTTGTTGGTCTGTGCGCCCGGGCAGCTGGGGTGCTGCCCTCCCACTGCCCACTCTTCTCTGGTGGACCAGCTGTGCCATACGGCCGCTGCTGCTATCTGGCCATGGTGTCAATCCACCACATCACACCCAAGGAGATGCTGCACTACTGGGCCGACGTCCATTCATCACAGCCCTGCTCCTGGCTGAGTCTGCGTGCTTCTCTGGGGATGTGCAAAGTCAGGTCGATGCTTGGGTCAGCTCTGGGGCTGGAGCAAGGGTTGTGAGGATTAATGTAAGAAGAAAAACTGGTCTCACTGGGGCTGTGCCTCACTTCAATACTGTGAACAGCACAAGTGCTCTTCAGGTTGTGAAACTACACTGAGAAAATGTGAGTTTATTTTTATAGCTTTATTTTTTTAAACACTAATTTATTTAACCGGCTTATTTTGCAGGAAAGAGGATGATCGGCTGGTATGGTAGAATTGTCACAGTGGTCTTTTACCCATCTTTAGACTGTTAGCATATTACAGACACATATTGTAGATGTAGAACAAACAACACTGGCAGGCTGATAGTATACAGTCAGGAAATGCAGACGCTTATGTGAATGCACATGCAAGTGTTTCTATTGACACTAAGTTTTACATCTATACGCTGCTACCTTCATATATTTATTAACACCTGTGTAGTTTATCACCAGGTACTTCAATTGTAGATTTTAGTCTATTAAGATGCCTAAATGCATGATGTTCCAAACAATAGTACAATAGATATCAAACCACGTGGCTTCATATACCCAGTAGGAAGGAAGTAATACAAATAAATATTTATTAGCTAAAACTTTTTATTTTATGTTTTGTTCAAAACAGAAAAATGATCACCTCAGCACAGGATGTATAAAACAAACTTCAATAATAAGCCATAAGATAAAAGTGAGTTTTAAGAAGAGATTTGAAAGAGGACACTGAGTTTGCCTGCTTGAGATCCCCAGGCAGGGAGTTCCACAGCTGAGGGGCCCCAGAGAGCAAAAGGCCCGGTCACCTTTAGTGGCAAGTCGAGATTTAGGAACCATTAAGGGCCTTGCCGGAGGATCTCAAGCTCAATCAGGCTCATGGGGAGTTAGCAGATCACAGATATAGGCAGGAGGCTGACCATTCAAGGCTTTAAAAACAAGCATCTTAAAATCTAAAACTCACAGGAAACCAGTGAAGGGCAGCATGGATTGGTATGAAGTGGTCGCTTCTCTTAGAACGTGTTAAAAGCCTGACGATATGTGTAACCTGAGATTAATTGGGCAGACAGTGAGATGTACTCGGCCACTTCTGGGACAGCAGAGAAAGTTGCTCAGCTATTCTGCTGCCTCATATCACCAGACACTGAAAATATAACCTGAAACTGATGTGATACGCAGCTATAATCCCACTGAATTGTAGTATTTATTACCGTTCTCTGTAACAGTGAGATTAAACATTACATAGGGTGCGAATGGCAGCTTTGCGCTGGTGTCTCGACTGGGTCTGGTCTCAGAAAGAGAAAGACAGTTTACAATGTGTCAAGATACAACCTCACGTGGTCTTGCTCCACCCACAATGTAAACAAAGAGAAAGAGAAATGTGTGTTTACACTCAGGAAATATGCTTGAATCAAATACTGTCACCATTAAACTACTCTATCGTATGTTAAGTTTGCCTGGTGTCGTTTTTAGAAAACACACACACACACATCCAGAAATACACAAGTCTGCTTTGTTTCATCACTAAACATTTCTGTCACATTGTGTTTCCCCTTTCTTCATGACCAATCAAGGAAGTTAACTGCACAGTGTCAGTGTAATGTTTCACCACCACAAGGAAACAAACGTTGGGAAACATGAACAGGCTCCAAGTAGTTGGACTATACAGTATATGGTAATAAATAATAAAGATATGGTTGATTCATGATCACTTCCTGCCTACCACATTCCTTCTTACTTTTACATTTTAAGAGCCTTAAATTCCCCCTTTTCTTGTCCCCTTCAAATCATAAATATTGCTGCTAGTGACAGCACAACAGTCATAGACGCCTCCCAAACAGGCGCCAAACTATCTGAGTCATCCTGTTTATGAGAACGAAGAGTTAGTGATTAAACTTTTATCTGTTCAGCAGGTCTCATAATAATCAAGATCACTTATGCAAGAGAGATCCCAACAAAGTACACAAAGTAGCCATCACACACACACACACGCAAATTAAAAGATCCACAAATATTATCAAAAATATCTGTAATTACAACTTAAATGTGGAAGGAGTGTCTCCAACTTCAATTTAGTTTATTCCAGCAGTAAGGTGTTTGTTCCTGGGAGCCAGTCTTACCAGTTCAGAGTTAGTATGAGGAACTTATAAAGCTAACCTATCCTGGAATTTGGTAGAATTCATTTTGAACTAGACAACGAAGACGCGGTGGTCAGATTACTTCCTCAAATGCTTTAATCACAAGTTCCCCTTCCACCTTCCTCTTACTCCCCATATTTCAAAAATCTTACAAGTATTCCATCATTTAATGAATTCTTGTCCTTTTTACATCATTACAAAATTCTTTCACATGACCTCACTCATATGTAGAACAGATATCTCTCAAATACGCCTGCTGATGAATTTGGGAAGGATGCAGACTGCGCGAATATCGGTTGTTAAACTGATAAACTCATTCTGTTAACAAGTTAACTAAAGTGTTGACAATGTGTGAGCATATTTTACATTCAGCATTCAGCTAATCTTAAATAACACTCTGAATTCAGAGGCTTGGCATTATGTTGTTTATTTTTAGAACATGTTCATATAAAAAACATTTGACATACGCTCAGTCAGTTCAGCCACCACAGCACTCCATTTGACATGGTCGGAAATGAGTGAATGAATGTGTTTATAAGAGGAAAAAAAAAAAAAAACTCTGGGTGACACCCATTGCAGCCATGGCACCTCACATTATCCACCCGTGTAGACAGGAAGTGCTTCAGGCTACAGGCATTAAATAGAACTGCCCATTCAGTGCACTCAACATTGATTACAGATGAACTGTCACCCAACAGAATGAGTCTTTATTAGCCGACTACATCCAGAATTTCTGCAGTTGTTTTGTTCCCACAGTGGAGTAATGTGTCCAAAAAATGTGTCCTTTATGTGAAGATCAAAGGTCACTCCCACAGAATGTCACTGGGTTTTGAGCTGCACAAAGGGTCCTCTCCTTTTTCTATTTTTTGAATCTGTCCAGAGCAGATTTCTGGCTAGATAATGCAGCCGTCTTCTTCTCCTTTCTCTCTTTTTCCATCTTCATTTTGTCCTCCACAGTTTTCTTGATTACATCCCAAACAAGTGAAGAGAGATGAGCCAAACATTCCAGATGTACCAGAAAGATCACTGCAGATAGATCATTGCATCCATCTTTATCCTATCTTCTGGATTACTTACCCTCTGGTCCACATGAGCCACTTGTTTCTTGCGCCTTTCAACACTGCCAGCAGAACTACGACCTTTTTTCTTATACTTGGGAATAAATTTTTCTTTGGCAAGTGGGTCAAAGCCCTGGAAAGACAAAAACTGCTTTTAGAAGTCTGTAAACAATAGACCTATTATGATAAAAAGTCAATATTTTAAAATGTACAGAGCTACATCTTAAAAGTAAAATCTGATGTGTGCCAATAAGATGCTTCCAGACACTGACCAGAGCTTGGACCCTGTCTTGGTGCCTTTGCTCAAAGGTGGCGCAGTCAACCTGTCCAAGCTCGGTGGGGTCGAGGCAGATGAGCTCTGGCTGGATCTTCTCCAGCAGGGCTTTAACCTCCCACTCCTGCCTCTGCTTTGCACTGCGGTATGGATTTGCATCCAGACCGTCAAAGTTAGGCTCTCCCGCACCTGTGAATTTAAATGGAGGTCAGAGGTAAGGAAGGGAACAGTTTCAATGCACTGCATTGTGTTAAGTTAAGTGATGGCATACAGTTTGTTTTACTCATCAGGAAACACACGACCACATCAAGCTGAAAAACCAGTTTCCTGTCTCCATTCCCAAGTGCTCATTTCGACCCTGTTTTATTCAGTGCAACCTTGTTGTTCAGTCTACTTTGAAATATGTAGGTATAATGTGAAACTGAGCAGGACCTGGTACGAGCATGCTGGTGAAACCGTCTCCATGCCCCACACCGAGGACATCCTCAAAGGGACAGAAGTTCAGCCCCCAAACTGTTCTTTGAACTCTGTGAGCCATGTAGGGTTTAGTCACTGGAGTGCTCCACACGTCCCTGTACACCTGCAGGGAGAGTTTTCATAGACACAGATTAAGGGATATGAGGGTGAAATATGTTAAGAGGCGTCTTATGTATCACCGGGTTAAAACAAAAAGTCACAGTGTGATAAAAGCAACAACATGCAAACTGTCAGCTTGTCTTTGGTGTGAAGACGGACCCTTTTCACAGCATACATTTTGGTTCGTCTTTGCAGGAAAACCACAGGTGCACTGAATAACATAAAAACACTGCGGTGAGGTAGTTTCAGGGCCCTAGCATTGTGCACGCTGGCTCACTGTCATGGCTTACTTGAGGCACTTAATGAACTGAGCCATCATTAACAAATTTTGTTTCACCTGTGCTTTTCCTTTTATGAAAAACATCTCTTGTGCTGTTGTATTGAAGCACCGACTTCTCACAGATCACTATGCAGCTCAACCAGTAATGTGTGTCTCTACTTTCCCTATAATTAGTACCAATTTACATAATTCTTTACAGGGATCTTCCTTCATGATTATTTAGGACGTGTAAAACAAAGTGCCAACATCCGACAATGTCACCAATACTGTAATATTTGTTTTTCAATACCCTGTGTCTATGGTTACTACTTTTTCCCGCTAAACAATAGTGTATATACTGCTCACTGTAAATATCCGTTCACTCATAACAAACCACTGCGTCACATGCACCACTTCCTGTGCGCTAGATCATTTTTCAATGACAAATCATTAATCATGCAGTGTGGAGGTGATAATGACCTGAACAATATCTCCTGTGGCTGCAGACAGCAGCCCCCTCTGGCTCAGTGACAAACAGGAAGCTCCAGCTGGGAGGAAGTAGGACTTGAGGGGCTTGAAGGCTCTAATGTCATATACCTTCAGCTTTTTATCCATGCCAGATGTCACCATGTATCTGCCAAAAGAGGAGACCATAACAACAGATTGCTCTCTAGTGGACAGCGAGGAAACTGCAGCTCACTGCTCACAATGAAAAATTGTATAGTTACTCAACCTGACCATAAAGCTGTTTATGATTTATGGATTTATTCTGCAGACTTTCTTTAACCACCCACTGTTTTGCCTGGAGGACGCTAGCACTACAATTCACAGACTGCTACAGTGGAAAGCTACATTAACAGGAACATGTGATACACTATGTGTTGATAGATTAGACTAATCTTTTACTATATTTCAAAAAGGACGTCCTGTCATAAAGATAATACAGGTACAATGCACGGCCAAGTGGTGGGCGGTGGGTGTTAAAGGTTGGGAAAAGGGTTTTGTCAATGATTACAAGGACTTATTACACTCTCAAAGAATGAAGTAAAATGTTGATGATAACGTTTTTACTGGGTCTACTGTGAAGCAGCATCTACGTAACATACACAGACAATTATCCACAGCTTTCTGCCTCTAAAAGAATTCCAATATATGTTGCTGTCCTACATAAGAAGTGTAAAGTTTTCAGGCGACTCACGTGCCCGTCTTGTCTACAGTGACAGAGCGCACGCTGCCCTGGTGACAGAGCATCTTGACGAGGGCTTCTTTCTGGTTGGGCGACCAGAGGGTGACCGTGCCGTTGTGGTGGCCTAGGTGGATGATGGCATTATAAGGGTTCTGGCACATCACGTCAAGCCGGCCAGTCTTGGTGCAGATGGCCGCCACCTCCTTTCCCACAGACACATCCAGGTACTGCAGGAAACTTGTAGCACTCTGAAGACAAGAGGGAGAACAGGAATCAATAAATGATCTGGAAGGAAAATAGCACTACTGGTCAGTGTGTTGCTTTAGAGGTTTTCAAACTGTGAGGCGCAGAGGCAAGTTAATTATTGTGGAGGCAATTAAGACACTTTAAAACCCTTAGCGTGTGATTGCCTCAATTTAAGTCAAAATTTGTACTCCTTTTTGGAGTCATAACAGTCAAATCTGAACACAGATATGATACCAATAGGTATCATATCACAATATGTAGATTCAGTGTGACTTCCCGAGGACATCATCTCCGGTGTCCATTGCCAAGAAACGTCCATAAATCTGCTTAGAAATCATAAAAAACACTCTTATAACTCCAGAACTTGCCTAAGAATTATCACATTTTTAAGTTTTATTCAGTATCAAAGTAACCCAGTGATAGTTGTCTGTACATCCATGGAAACATTGCAAACAGGAAGTGCTAATAGCTACTTCGGCATACTTTTAATGGTGCCAATTTGCCAATCTATCTATCATTCTGTCTATAATCTTTTGTAGTGTGTGATAAGTTGTCTTAGCCTGTTTATGTTTGTATTTATTGTCATTATTGTAATGTTTCAATGCTGCCCTCTTGGCCAGGTCTCTCTTGAAAAATAGATTTTAATGAGATTTTACCTAGTTAAATAAATAAAAAATAACCCCCCCCCAAAAAACCTCTCTCAACTGAGCGTCTGATACAAAACATCAGGGTTTGTGGCAAATTCAGCATTCAACAGAAGATCATTTTTTAAGATCTAACGCCTTTAATGAACCCACCGCTGTGGCTAGCAAAAAGTGGTAGGGGAGGAACTGCATACGAAGGACGTCATTGAATTTGCGGATGCAGTGAAGCTCTATTCCATTGGAGTCATAGATATGCAGCCACTTCTTCTGAGCCACTGCATACATGGCCTCACTATGGAGCCACCTAAATAAAGGCAGAAATTGAGTTCATTTACAGAGAGGATGTTCACAGTTGCTGGTAGGTGAAGCATGCTTGTAATATTCAACACATTGTGCTTTGTGGGGTGCTGCACAGTGCAAGGTTGGACGACTTACTTTACATCATTGACCGACTCCATCACGTTTATCTCACACATTAGCTCTTTGGACTGCCAGTCTATACAAGCAACATGGCCTCTCCTCCCACCAAGCAGCAGGTGACTGAAGTGAGGAGAACACATTGTTAACGACATACACACAACTCAAACATTTAAAACAACATTTCTATATCAACAATGGATCAAATGTATAATGTGAAAGGGCGTGATTGAAGTGATAAACCCACAGAGAACCAAACTACGCAGTTTCCTTCACCTCTACGGAGCGTTAGGCCTGTCACAATAACTTCTTTTGTTGGACGATATATTGTCCCAGAAATAATAATGATTGTCCTTTTAAGACCATTTTATGCCACTGACATAATGATAATATAATAGTATAATAATTCAAGTACACCCTTTCAAAGAGCAATGAACCTTTAGTTCTTAAGAATATTCAGACATTGGAATGGTGGGAACTGTTGGGTCTCTGTAAATATAAAGAGTCGGTCGAGACTTGCTCTACTCGAAAAAGTGCCCTGAGATAACTTTGTTATGATATGGCGCTATATAAATAAAACTGAATTGAATTGAATCGGAATGTGAAAAAAATATAAATAAAACCACACAACCAAAACAATATCGGCTCGTCCTCCAACACCGGAGCAGTGGAGTGCGGCTTTGAAAACAAGTCCGTTTGGACTTATTCGTCTAAACTTTCAGGCTGGAATTATGAGGTTGTCGAGAAAAACACCTATAATGATAGCAAAATGTGTCTCAGCATGTTTTTTTTTACTGTACATTTGGCTTTAGGCGATGTGAAAAAAATGCTTAGGCGCTGCGCCCAAGTCTTATAATGGTAGGGAAAACCTTGCTGTTTATTCTGGCATCATGTTGGCTAAAATGTTGGTGAGATTCTTATGTAAACAAACACGCATGTAAACACAATGGACAATATCCAGGTCAGCAAAAATGATAGAGGTCATGTCCATATATTGCACAATAAGTCGATAACGTAATTATCGTGACAGACCTACGGAGCGTTTTAGTGTCTTTCAGTATTTCATTATTTTGATTGTAAACCCTGCATCATTACTGTTTTGGTTCAGTCTCAACGCTCTTACACTACCTGCCCAGCACGAAACGTCAGACATAGTTAACATCTACCTGGTGAACACAGTGGAGCTAAAAAGGAGAGTGAATATATTAAAGGTCCTTCACACCCAGACAGGTGTTTTCAGTTGGAGCTATGCTTAGAATTACGTCATGTCACAAAACTCTATGAAGTAATATGAACGACAGCAGGGTAAATTGTCCAGCCCTAACAGGTGCAACAACAGGATAGCGAGGGAGATGTCAATCAAGCCTAGTTTTTATACACCCACACAGCCTGGCAGATTCAGGCATCATGAATGAAAACACCTGTTTGGGTGGGCATTAATTAATTACACCTGTGCTTTCCCTGCAATGACAATCAATTTGGAAATACACATTTTTAGGTGATTACATGTCTGTGTTGGGTTTACAGCTTCTTGCGCTGCCCCCAAGTGGTAAAACAAAATCAAGTAATGCAGGTTTAAATAAAAACTATCTGGTGTTCATTTTCTCCTAATGCTTTGTTAACTGACTCATATCATCAGGTGTTATTGGACGAAAATACCTGTTGTCTTCCATTAACACTGAACCAAGATGACTGTTTGGTGATGCAAACATGAAAGACATGAAAGCAACCCCAAGACAAACACTTCATACACAGTTTGTATGTAGAGTGTTACACTGACCGTCCAGTCTTGCTGTAATCCGTTCGATACGGTCCAAACTGAGACAGTTTCAGATTAAAATGCTGAGGAGGAAGTGGGAGAGAGAAAAAACAAGTTAATAAAAGGCAAACAATCCGGGCAACAGCAGAAGACCTGGGAACCTATCTATAGAAGTGTTCTTGAAATTCAACTTAAATGTACTCCAAACATCATTTTCCACAGTATGCTTATGTGATTTATAAAATTACAACAATAAAGTTACATATGTTTTTATATATCAAATTAACTTAAGTCTGACGCTACGAGAGAAAAGAGAAAAGTTTGACTATAAAGTGAACTAAAAAATGATTTGTAAACACAAGAAACTCCTCAACAAAACTCAATGTGTAATCTCCAAAGATTACACATAGCACCTCCTATTTGGAACAACATGGATATATAGCTTATCACCTACCTGTTTAAAATGTCACAGAGAAAAGGGAATGATATTCATCTTTTCTGGCAATGTAAATACATATATATGTTTTTGGCCAAGGAACTTAGCAGTTTTTTAAGAATCAAATTGAAAAAAGATCCTGGGCTTTTCCTGCTGGCTCTACCCTCTAAAGATGTATCACTTCCCTCTCTGAAATTTAAATTGCTGGATAAATTATTGCTTTTGGCAAGAAAGTGTATTTTGTTCAAATGGCTCACGGAAACCCCTCCTACTGTTCCTTTGTGGTATAAAGAGATCTTTAAAGTTTTACCACATTAGAGGATCAGCCACTCTTGGACTATCTCCCTGTGGAGAGTGTTAATCTATTGTCAAAAGTACTTTCTTCCTCGAACTGGAAACCTTCAGGACGGTTTCTATTGGGACACACTCACTTGGACTACGGCTAGGTCACGACCAACAGTGGACGGACCTGAACTATGGGATCTTTATGTGAAAGAAACTGGGTGTTTTTTTGTTCTTGTCTGGGCAGATTTTTTGTTGCCTTATTGTCGTTTTATCTTACTTTCTTCCTCTGAATGTACATTTTTTGGTGTTTATTAATGGTGTGCTATATGTTGTTGTTCTTGTTCCATACTATTTGAAAAACTAATATAACTGTAGGAGAAAAAAAGGGAAAAGAAACAACTCAACAAAAAACTAATCTCAGTCAGTCTAAAGTGTTGAATATTGCCTCTGTAATACTGGAACACAGCCCATGTACTTTATTTATTCACTGAAGTCTGATATGGGTTACAAATCTGGAGTGCCCCAAGTAACCAACTGAAAATTCACATACACTATGTCTGGACCAAAATTTGTGTAGAGATAAAATCATTTCTTATGCCAGAGAACAACAAATAGCTTCTTTGACTTGTATATATATATATATATACACACACACACACACACACACACACATACATACATACATACAGGGTTCGTACAGCTTTTTAAGAGTGAAATTCAAGCACTTTCAAGGTACCTAAACCAAAAATGTCTAGACTCTCAGAGCCTTTATCATCACATCTAAATTGTTACTATAAAGGCTAGGTAACAATAAACAAATAAGACAACGGGATCGTTTGATTTCAAATATTAAAAGATTTTTGGTTTCCATGACTGATTCTGTCGATGAAACACCAGATTATGTTGAAAATCAAGCATTTTTCAAGGAGAATATTCGAATTCAAGCATATTTCTAACCTTAAAAACATAACGGTTGAAATTAAGCATTTTCCAAACTTTCATGACTTGTACAAACCCTGTATATAACTAAGGCTCCAGCACTTATATGTCAAAAGTGAAATCTTCCAACATCTACACTATTGTCCAGTCAGTGTCCCACCTTTGCCCCAGATGTTATATCCACGGCACCGGCAATATCTTCCTGAGAGATCGTACACGTGTCCTCATCTTCATCCCCTTCTAGAAACCTGAGATTAGAGGGAAACGTGTCACAACCAGGCTTTTAAGCAATGACATTTTTCATCGTTTAATCTCTGCGACACGAAGCAGCCAGCAACTTTTAGAAGAAATTACCCTGCATCCTCTGGGAGTAGGAGGTCAAACCGGGCAGCTTGTTTCTGGGCCATTTCTGAAGCTTCTTCTGAGCGAGCTATCATGTCTCTCAGCTTGTAGTGCTGGCGGCGAGGCTAAGAGGAGAAGAATAAAGGAATGAGGTGTTTGGCAGGTGGCAAAAAGCTAAACACCACTTATTGACTAGAAATTGTAACTAAAAAACATTGGGGTGCTTACCTTTTTAGTTTTATCTTTCCTCTTGAACTTCTGCACACTGTCTTCTGGAATAGGAGCAGGCCCAGGGAAAGGGTCTGATTTCTGAGGGAGTATGAACAACAATCAGAAGAAATACACTGGATAAAGTAAGTTAATGTAGAACTGGGAGTTATACTGATATGATATCAATACTGGAGTATGAAAATCGCTATTGGGTATTGCAATATTGCGGTATAGCTTAAACATAATCTTCATCTGGTTGTAAAGGCTGCTTCACAGTTAAGGGAGATGCACTGCAACTTTTAGTACAGCGCTCTTGATTCAACACAAACTCTACTGTTTCATTCCACAGTTGCAAATATAATTCTACTTTGATTCATTCACTACATTGGAAATAGACATTTTTAGCACATTGTTAGACATCACTAATTGAGGCTGTATTTAAAAAAAAAAAAAAAAAAACCTCAACAACCATAACAATTCCAGAAATACTAAATATGTCAGGATGAATTTTGGGGAAATGTGTAGAAATTGACGCACAAAACATCAACACTATTTCCAGTTGATGGAAAGGCAGCCGTAAAAAATATCAGTGTGAACATATTGCTTCAATGAAGAGCTGATACAGAATATTGTACATACGTGGAATAACATTAACACTTTTTTTTTTTTTTTTTTACGATCTTAAAGCCACTTAAGTAAAAACAAAAGGGAAAACTCTAAGGAGTTAAAAATGATCTCATCGAACTGTGAATTTCATGAATCGTTGGCCTCCTTCAGATTAAACATACCTATGATAAGAATCTTGTCATATTATCGGTACTGGAAATATTGTGATATTCTGTGTAATACATTATCCCACCTCTCTCAGCCTCTTACCCCCGATATGAACTTATTGCCATCGCTCTGATCCTCTTCTTGATTTTTTCTTTTATTTGCTTTCTGCGTCTTCGGCTCCTTCTCTCGCAGAGCCTGTCCGGTCTCTTCTCCGTCTTTCCCCTCCTCCTCCTCCTCCTCTGGCTCCTGCCAGTAACGAGCCGGAGGCTGCTAAAGAGGAGCAAACGGTGGCGAGTTAGCGGCAGTGGCTTTAGGGAGAGGACAGAGGGTTTAGTGGATTTATTAGCGCCCAGAAACGGGCTCAGCTCGGGACCCCGTACGCCCGCGCTACTTGCGTTAGCTGCCTGATGCTAGTAAGCCAATGCTACGTTGTCAGTTTGAAAAGCGCTCTGTTAGCCCGCCTTAGCTGCCGGTATCAGACGTTTGACTCGGCTGCAGCGACATCCTCTTACTAATGACTTTTTCGTAGTTACCTTCTTCTTTTCCCCCACGTGTGGATCGTTCACCATCGCCTCGCCGGGAGACGCCATCTTCGTTGTATACGTTTTCCACTTCCTGTGACGTAACTTCGGACTGAGTTACTTCTGGTTTTATATTTAGTTTTTATTTTGGTTAGTTTTTGGGGTTGGTTTTTTTTTTTTATACCTGGGAAGTTTTACTTATACTTAAGTGGTTGGCGAAACAAATTATATTCTTTCTTTTGCATTGATAGTTACTTGATAGTGACTTTATCCTCGATTTACCACCTTTTTCAGGAGCTTTCAAACGCATCTCACTAAAAAAAATCTAGTAAATGGACTATGGTAAATTTGGTTTTAAGTTGGATATTCAACAGTTACTCGGACACCCAATTTCGCCACAACGGTCTTCGCCACAGGCAAATAGTTAGGGACCAGCAGCAAATTACAGATAGTAATCTTCAAAAGTCAATACCTCCTCAGCCACATGAGCTATAAACTACTCAACAGCTGTCCGTGAACGTTGCACAATCTTTGTTTTGTTCAATTTCATCTCATGCTATTTTATGTTTCAAAGTTCAATATCGTTTTAGTCACATGACCTACACGCCTCAAATCACTATCTGATTGCTCATCCAGTACTGGCACATGTTGCATATGGAATATTATATCATTCAAAAAGGCGTACTTGATAACAGGGGTTTGTATCTGTAAGCGAAGTTTTGCAAACTTGTACATTTGTGTTTGTATCTGTAAGCTTAATTCTGCAAACTTGTGCATTGAAGTTTGTATCCGTAACCGTAGTTTTGCAGACTTGTACAGTGATCTCTCTTTTTTTATTGAACATACAGACAACCAGCTTGTGGACATGAAATGAACATCTTTGTACAAATTAAGATTAGAGAATACAATAAATTAAATAATCAAATGGAAAAGGTAAATGAAAAATACTGAAACATAAGAAAAACTTCAATAAAAGTCAATGTAGCTTAATCAGGGGCTACAGAGAATAAATCTTTAAAATATAACTCTGTTCAGGGGTTGGATCTCTTTACATGGCCCTATGTTGACTGAGCATGATGGTTGACTGACAGTGTTGACTAGCCAATTGCGTTGTGCTTAGCGATTCCAAAGACACTGATTGGTCAGAAGCTGGAGGCCCCGCCGTCCCTCCCTTGCGGAACCTCAAACCTAAGAATTCCAAGGACGGACTTGTGTTCTCGGGGAGAACGTTCTTGCTAGTAGTTCTTGGAAGAATGAACTCGCAAGGTCACAAGCACACAGAGCGCTGCTGACAGTTTGAGACGACGCGTGCTTGCTGATTCTTTTGCGATTCAGGCGCGTAAGTACTTTTGCGGCCGCAGCTGTGAAAAAGTTTGCAAGCCTGTGTCTCAATGCGCAGACTCGCAAAACGGGGTTTGCAGACAGAAAACAAAATGTACAAGTTTGCAAAACTGATCTTACAGATACAAACGTCACTGTACAAGTTTGCAAAACTACGGTTACGGATACAAACATAAATGTACAAGTTTGCAAAACTTCGTTTACAGATACAAACCCCTGTTTTCAAGTACTTCAAGTACTAACCTTTGGTTTTCTGGAAAAACAAAGTTTTTATTGACAAATATGTGTATACTTTTCTGAGCATTAGGTCGAGACAAAAGGCCTCCAGTATGAAAAAGTAAAAAAAAAAAAACAGCACACAAACAGCAGCAAAATATGACGAGACTGGGGTGTCCGAATATCTGTTGAATATCCAACTTAAAACCAACTTTACCACGGTCAATGTTTCCCTCTGAAATGTAGTGGAGGAGAAGAATAAAATAGCACAATTACCTCAAAATTGTACTTAAGTAGAACTTGAGTAAATGTTCTTAGTTACTTTCCACCACTGTTTGTAAAGCTTGTGGATCTAGATTAACAGTGATGGTGTCTTGACAGTTGAGCAGACTATGACATGCAGATTAAAATGCCTGTCAAACCAGTTGGGCAGCCTGAGCAGATACAAGATATATGCCCTGATTACATAGCTGAGTATCTGCTGTTTGCTTGGGGGAGGGTAGGATTCGAGGACAATGTAGATGTGCATTACTGTAGGTCAGAGAGTGGTGTGTAAAGCTTCTGACATTGCTGGTGTCTAGTGGAACTAGTTAGCTAGACGGCTGGACTACTGAGCAGGCCAAGGCAGTCAGATTAAACGGCCAATCAAGCCAAGGAAGTTAAGCAGAACAGGCAAGTACAGTACCGCAGAGTATCTGCTCTTTCTGCCAGAGATTGTTGTCTCCTGGCAGAACACTCAGTACATTTTTGATGCCACAGCCTGATAACCATTGCCGTGCCTGATGGACGTGAACTAACTTGAAGCTTTGGCACATTTCCATTGCTAACGTTTAACACGCGAGAGGGTGAAGACTGTACTCAAGTGAAAATTGAAGTACAGAAATAAAGTAAGTCGATGTATTGTACTGTGTTGTCCTTTTCTGTCTGATTACGTCTTTAAGTAAAGACACTCTGCTTTTGCACAACCTTTTATTTATTTATTTGAAAATGTCATAGTCCTGAGCAGAAGCAGTTCACCATGTTCCTGACAAACTTAAAGCACACAGCTAGTCTTCATCTGAAAGAATCTGAATCAGGTTTATTGCCAATAAAAAAATATGAAAAAAATATTATAAAAAATACATACAATATATCTGTTTTTTAAATGAAAGAGCAAAGTCGATAGTTAACTTATTTGTTTATCCTTGCTTGACATGTGAAGAGTGTGTTGTAAGAGTGTTCCTTCCTCTCAGACTTTGCCTCAGCATCTTGTTTTCTGTCACACTCTCATCACTCTGTATGCCAGACATCCAATTTGACTTGTTTTCTTTAAATGTGGCATGCCACACAATAAATCCCTTTCAAAATAATGTGGAATTGTCACTAAAAGGTTGCGACACATTCACACCTGTAGCCTACATTGCCTTTGGGTAAGTGTTCATTTCGTGTGAGACTTCCTGAAAAGAATTTTTGAAAATGGGCCAAGACTCTCTTATCTACACATGTGTGGCAAAGGGGAGTTCACATATCTGGGGGGAGAAGTTCTCTAGGATACTGCGGACAGTATCCTAGAGAACTTCTTTTAATTTGCAGATCAGAGCTGTAGATCTAAGAAGAACACTGCAAAAAAAAGAAGCTTTATATGTTCTTCTTCCCATGTTGTATAACCTCAAAGACACTTCAGAGGAGAAATAATTACATGTGTTTTGAGTTAAACCCATGCACACTGTGTAGACAATTCCCAAGTGGCTGGCATTGTGTGCACACAGTATGTTCAAGCCCAAATACTTTCAGTCCCTTTGCAGTGGTTAAAAAGAACACATCAGCATATGGAAAACCTGTTTTTCAGGATAATGTTGAGTCTTATCTATGCACCTTTCCTGTTCAAATTCTTGAAACATGGCCCAGCATGTCACACTCTGAAAACAGGGGAATGAAGGGTTAAAGCCCAGGAAGTCTGGAAGAAATCTTGAAGGGAGGGGCTGGAAATACATATCACATCTGGGGCATTTCAAAGAATGCTGCAACGAGAAGAGAGACGAAGGAAAATAAGTTGGCTTGTCTGTGAAAAATTACAGCAGGAGAAGAGAAAAGTGTCAGGAATACATCAGAGAGACCAGCAGCAATCAGCATGTCAGCTGATCCGGACAAGGTATGTCTCTAAATTAATTAATCACTGTAGCTCTTCCTCAAAGAGCTGCTTTACTTTCAAGTGGGGTTCATCACTTGTTAAACATGTAATGCTGAGCTAATGAGAATGGATTTGTAGACTGAAATATTTTAAAATGCGTGCAAAAGCTTTAAATCCCCTTTTTTTCAATAATCACCAGCATTTTTTCTTGAATGCAACCTGCTACTTTATCTTTAAGCAGAACATTGCCCTTTGGGATTGTTTTGCTGTTTCTCTTCTTTTTTTTAACACGAGTTGTAAATGTTTTTGTTTTTTTAACACAATCTGACTTCACTGTCTGCAACTGACACTGAACAATGTCACACAATAATCATGTTTTGTATGTTTTAAGTATTTTCTTTTTTTTTTCTTTTCCTTTTTTGTTTCTTTTTCTAAAGATGGATTTACCTTCTCGACCAGAAGTGTTTGATTTCCACGGAGTCTCAATGACTCACTATTTCACAGACAACTGGGAGAACATTCAAAACTTCCAGGCCAGGCCAGATGATATACTTGTTGCAACATACCCCAAAGCAGGTCAGTCCACAAACATGGACAGGATGTATGTTATACTGTAGCTCTTCAGTAGATGTGAGTATAGAGTTGAGGGGTTTTGGATTATCTCAATCTTTTTTATTTTCCCCCATCTTTCTTTTAGGAACCACCTGGGTCTCCTACATCCTTGACCTGCTGTATTTTGGTCAGACATCCCCAGAGCGTCAGACATCCATCCCAATCTATGAAAGAGTGCCTTTCTTGGAGCTCATCATCCCGCCTATGCATTTAGGTTGAACAGACGATCAAACATACTCACCATATTTCATGTACACGGTTCACAAAAACACAAACACTTAATCTCATTTAGTATACCATGTGGTGATTTTCAACCTTTTGTTTAAACTTAAACTTACTAAGTAAACTGTATCGCTGTATCTGAAAGGTTCATATGCCTTTTGTTAGTATCATGTTTCGAACAAGACACTGTATTTACCACTCTGCAGCAGTCAAGATAATTAGGGTTTTGCTTACTTATCTTACCTTGTTTTTACCTCTTCATATAGGAAAAGACATGGTGGACAAGCTCCCCACCTCTCCTCGCCTCATTAAAACTCACTTTCCAGTCCAGTTTGTTCCAAAGTCCTTTTGGGAGCAAAACTGCAGGGTCAGTAGTTTGTGTGTTATTTGCATTATATCAGTGTAGGATCACATGATGCTGAAATAGAGGGCAAAGCAACTTTAGCAGCATTAAGGACTCATATTTCATTTAAAAGCTGAAGGATGACAAAGAGAAGCAGTAGACTTTGAGGCATGTCCACCTCCAGTAACCACAACAAACACTTAGGTGTGTAAAAGTATATTATGTCTCATGTGTTGTTGGTCGTCAGATAATTCAAGTGTTTTCTTCTTGTGTAGATAGTCTACGTGGCCCGCAATGCCAAAGACAACATGGTGTCTTATTTTCACTTTGATCGCATGAACAAGGTCCAGCCAGAGCCTGGAGACTGGAGCGGCTACATCCACAGATTCATGCAGGGAAAGTGTATGTATGAAATACTGTAATAAAGTTGTTTTCAGTGGTACAGAGATGCATTGAAGTGCTTTCATGTATTGTTCTGTGGCCTCAGTGGCGTTTGGATCCTGGTACGACCACGTGAATGGCTGGTGGAGGAAGAAAGAGACTTATTCAAAACTCCATTACATGTTCTACGAAGATCTGATTGAGGTACTTCAGTTGTTTTTGTGGGTCTCCTTCTATTCATGTTACTTTTCCAAATCTCTCCTCCAGCTGGTAATAATGCACTGACGATATCTGATCATTGTGTTTCCAGGATACTGGACGGGAAATAGACAAACTCTGCTGCTTTCTTGGTTTGTCTCCTTCAGTCGAGGAGAAGAAAAGGATTACAGGCGGAGTGCAGTTTGATAATATGAAAAAGAACGACATGGCCAACTATTCTACGCTCCCAGTTATGGATTTCAAAATTTCTCCTTTCATGAGAAAAGGTAACCTGATAAATAAATAAATAAATAAATAATTAAATAAATAAATAACTAAATGTGTGTAACAAGAAAAAAAAAATCAGCTCTCCACCTTCAGCTAAAATACCTGACTGATTGTATGTGGTTCTGCAGGGAAGGTTGGTGACTGGAAGAACCATTTCACTGTGGCCCAGAGTGAGCAGTTTGATGAAGACTACAAGAAAAAGATGAAGGACCCCTCACTTCAGTTCCGCACTGAAATTTGAACAGGACTGGACAGGGCTGTGTATATGTGGAGACAGGTCCATGACTGACTGGCCATGTGGCATTTCTGCGTAAAAATTAAATTACAGTTGCTACTAATGTGATAGTAGAGGTGTGGAGTGTGTCTTCTTGCTAATTTCATGTGAATTAAGACTGTGAACGACACATTATTATATTATTATTGGAAATCAAAGTGAATATGTCTTTCATAACGAGAATGTATGTGTAGAAAAAAAATGACCAATTATGTAATTAACCAAATATTCTTAAATAAAGATGTAGGCTTTAAGTTAGTTAGTTTATGTGTAATTTAAGAGCACCTGTATGACTACACCATTTACGTTGGGGTCATGGATTTTCAAGGATTCAAGGTCTTTTTATTTGTCATTATACACAAGGATTGCACAATGAAATGCAGTTGTAGTCTCCTCCATGCTACACACACAGATAATGTATAAACAGATATTCAAATATTTAGATTAGAATAGAATAAAAACAAGAAAATAGACAAGAAAATAGAACAAACTATATAAAAGTAGCACTAAAGGAAGAAATAAAAAAGAAAACTAAATTATATTTACAAGGAATATAAACAGTGTATTCCTATGTAAACTGTCTATTCTTAGAAAGTAAGTATCATGTTATATGCTGCACGCCTTTCAATCCTGCATATTTGGCTTGATGTACATCCACCTATAAGTTATCAATGTGGTTTGATAAATTACTAATTCTTCCTCAGGAGAGGTTATCCAATGTATTGCAAGGAACCATATGAGTTTGGAAAAGAGTGGTTGCCATGTATTTTGGTTGTGAGTAGCCAGCAGTAATGAGTAGATTGAGTTTATTTGCTCAATAATCATTTTATGTTACTGTGAATTTCTCCCCCTTGTGTTTATTTTTTGTTTTGTTTTGCACATATGTGTTCAAACTGGGACAGCAGTATAATAAATATAAGGTGTGCATTTAATTTGACCGTATGTGCACGTCGCTCTTCTGACATGTTTTGTTTTGTTGTTTCAAAATAAAAAAGAAAGTGAAAAAAAAAGATGACTTGCAGGAGCCTTGTAAGTAATTTTCTGAGACAATCTCAAAGTCAATTGCAACTAACAAATATTGTGTGAATTTATTTTCATAGTGGCTTTCCTTTATTGTTATTTTCTTTCCAGCCAGTTTTGTCCCTTAACAACATGGAAAATCATTTTTTCCCCCAGTATGATTAACCCAACACCATCACATGATTTGTTTGTTTGTTTTTTGTAGATGGATTTACCTTTTCAACCAGAACTCTTTCATTACCATGGAGTCTGGATGATCTATTTTCTTACAGGTTTTGAGATCTCTCTTGAAACATCGTCTAAACTGGTGTTGGCTTCTAAACCAGCTACCTGCCTCCTTGACCCCCTACCAGTTTATTTTTTAAAGATCTCTGGCCATTTCTGGGACCTACAATGCTGAATATTGTTAATTTATCACTTATGACTGGCACTGTCTCCACTAGCTTTAAGACTGCTGTGGTTAACCCGACTCTCACCTAGTTAAAGTTTAACCTATCTGAAAGAACACAGTGCTTTTCCTATAAGGATATTACATCAGCAATTTCTGATGTGAAATATCTCTGTACCTCAGGGCTGTTCTTGGCCCTCTGCTCTTCTCTATTAATAATATATATATATATATAACTAATCTTAAGCATTTCTGCTTTTTTAGTTTTTTTTATCAAGTGAGCTACTGAGGCACCCAGATTAATCTTATTTTTCTTTAATGGACAAATTTTATATACGTAAATGTAAATTTAGTAGGTCTAGCCTCCTGTTTGCTTTTAAAATTGAGCTTAAGATGTATTTTTATTCAATTAAGTTTTCCAAAAAATGTAAGGCTATAAAAATTGTGCTTTTATTTACAACTTCTTGTGTTTATTATGTTTATTTACAACTATTTATGTTGCTCCTTTTGCTCTGTTTATTGTATGTATTTTGGTTTTCTGTTATTCCTTCCTGTGACCCCTGGCAAAGTTGTACATCGGTCTGTAAAATGCATGTTATAAAGTTTTGGGGGGAAAACAAAACAAAACACAGCAGCAGTGGAGCAGAGAAGGGCCCAACCCTGGATGTATCCAACTGTAAGATGAAATTATATCTGCCCAGTGCTTGAACATTTCACAACATTTCAATTTTTTTCACACAGGAGATAGGCCTACTGTTACCCTCTCATTCTTGATGAAAAGGAGTTAAATTTACCGTAAAAGTAGAAGCTTATTTGCTTTTATACTTTTGTGGCAGAAAAGGAAATTACCTAATGTCTGGGGACCCTACTTTTTTCCCATTGGCTCGCAAACCTGGGGTTCCCAGGCGTGAGGTCCGCAATTGGACACTCTTGGCAAATTTTTATTAAGTGACTGGGGCACTGGGGCATTGTCATGAAAAGGGTCTATTAATTAAACTGGCTGCGAAGTGGGCCTGTATATTTAACCTGCCGGTCACAAAAACATGGTAATATACAGCATGTTTTATACCTGTAAAAACAGGAGAATAGAGGCTAAATGACCCATGAAACCCAAAAGGACAGTGAGGGGCTGGACGGTCAAATCACACCCGAAACTGCGCCTATGATCACAGTAGAGACAAGGGTCAGTTTGCAATGAGATGGGAGGAAGGATTAAGATTTACTATTAACACAAATGAAGAAACACACTGGTATAAGAGAAGGATACAACCAGGAAACAGCAGTCAGAGGACATATTGAACTCAATAATCTGGACAAGGTATGTCTCCAAATAACTGGGTTTTCAAATTTCATTTCTATAATGTACTGTTTCTCAAAATATGCACTGAAAAAAACAACTTGTAAGATTTACTTGATTAAATCCTCGTAACAATTTGCACTAATACTTTTTAAGTAAATTTTACTGCTGCAATATCAAGTACAAATTACTTGCCAGTCTCAAGTAAAATGTACTTAGCATTAAACTTAACATTCATGAAGATATTAAGTACATGTTACTTAATTATATTAGTTAAAAGTTACATTTATTTAAACAAATTAAGTAAAGTCAATTAATTTTTTTATAGACAGGAACATTGACGTCATCAAAATATTAAGTAAATCTTATATATGTGTAATGGTTACCTTTATGAAGTAAATAAGTACATTTTACTCTATTTAATTATGTAAATGTTTTATTTCCTTTTAATAAATAAATGTTACCAAATGTAATCCTTTTCTTAATGTACTTTTATCACAAATCACATAACTAAAATACAACTCAACTGAATCTTTATTTTTTCTAAAGTAAACAGCAAACAGTCACTACCAGTCTTGAAACAAGTAAATAAAACCTCTGATCTTTTAGAATTACAACTATGTAAAATTAACCCTGTACAATTTGGCTTCACATCAGGGCATTTCCCCACTGAATGGTGTGGGTGAGGGACTAGAGCCCTTATTTCAAACAGAAAAATCTCAGTAAATAAATGAAATAATAAATGTAACTGTGGCATGAATGGAATTAATCAGCAACACATGCATAACCTCACTGATGTCTGAATGTACAGTATGCCTGAATGTTCATTTAAGCTTGTTCTGTAAAACAATTCAATTTCCATTCACAAATATGAACTCATTCAGAAATCAGAAATATAAAATTAAAGTATCACTGCTAAATATGAAATTCTACACTACACAGTGCATTTCAAAATGTTTTTTTTCCACCCAATGAGCCATAAAATATTGATGGGGATATCCCATGACAAAAAAAACCCCAAAACAATTTAAACCTTACAGCCCTCTCAAACAGTGCAACTGCAAAATTCAAACTGGCACTCCGTACAAGCACATTTTAAGTATTCCATTAAAACGATAATGCATGAGAACATTTTGATCAACAGCTAAAAGGTGTTAACAGTTCTAGTTAAAAAATAAAATGTAAACTTTCCTCTTTTTTCTTTTCCCTGTCTGTGACAAATATCAATGAACAGGTGCCATAGTTGATACAAAATGGAAAACATTTTAGACAGCTTCCGACTTCCTATGCATCAAACCTTCTTACAAAAAGCAATATGTTTTTTTAATTCACCAAGTTCTGGGCATATTTCACAACATCCAATACAGTCTTTTGGAGAACAGAAATAAAACAGAATAAGGCCACTGCAAGTCTGGACAGTGGAAGGTCCATATAAAGACAAGCTGCTATATGTGAGCAGCAGGTCCAATGGAGGTGACAGTGTCTTAGCAAGTTGTTGTTACAGTCATTTACAAGATGGAGAAGTGAGTTGGGATGTACCAGCAGCTGAGACTGCACAGTACCTGCCACGATGATAGCATTTAAGACAGCAACTTCGACTTCAAAGCTTGCACTTTTGGGGACAACTTAATGCCATCCAGGTCCAGGAAAAGTTTCTGAAACACCTCAAAAGTGTAGCGCAGTGTTGGGGGGTATGCAATGTTGAGCGCATAAATGAGACCCATTAGCAGTGTGCAAGCTTTAGCAGTATTGCCACAGCCTTGCAACATCTCCTTGCCTTCAAGGAGGATCGATACATCAACTGGATCCTCTCCATCAGCACCATGGATGACCAGGATCTTGAGGATGTGTTGAGTGGCATCAATGCGGCTGTCCTCCTGCATAAAATTTACAAGAAAAATGAAGACAATTCTTTTAAGAAAAAAATAAACACAGAATTGCTTTAATTATTCAAAGTGACTTCATTATCAGGGAATTAACACGTGCTGAGAGCAACCACTAAACATAGCTCAAATCTGTTACATTGAGCCAAATCTATTTTACACTGAGTCAGTTCTAGTAAAACATTTGTCCATCTCTTCAAATTGCCTTCCTCTATTACTTTAGGGTTAACTTACATTTAAATGATTACACATTAAAACTTTAAACCATGTCATTAAAAAATAACCTTAAAAAAATAAAACTTTACCAGGCAGTCTTCAAAAATTTCCTCTTCTTTCTCACCAAGATACAGTATGAGGCTGCGGATAACAGCTTCACGTCTCATCTCAATGCTTTGGTTCTGTGAACAGAATATTGTGTCAAAACTGTATCATTATTCATACACAATGAACTGCCAGATGAGAAGACATGAGCATGCATGTGAAATCAGCACTGATTTCAGCATACAGAGCAAGAGCCATGTGTAGAAAGAGGCATGGAAGCTACCAAGTGCAAGGATTTGTGCAATATTTGAGTGTGCATGGGGCAGTGTGTGTGAAAGAGACAGTAGGTCCATCTCCCTGTAAACAAAGGACCGCAATTTTAAACAAACACACCTGACTCAGTTTGTCCAGAAGTGGCCTCAGCTTAGTTCCCACGACACCTCCCTTGGCCTTCATCAGGCCAAGAAGTTTCGGTGTGTAGTGGTCAAGTCTGTACATGAAGCTCTGCTCCAGGGAAATCGTAGTTATTCTCCTGAATTCCTCCTTGATCTGAATTGACAAAAGTTTCACAAGTACAATGTCAGGAATAGGGCCAAATATTCTGATGCAAAGTTAAAGGAGTGTAAATTCTGTAGAGGGTGTTTTAAACCCTGTAGATATTATTGGTGGAAAGAACAAACACTTAATGTTCAACTCAAAGAGGAACACTAATTTGGCTTCCAATTTTAACTTTGAGAGAAGTACGTTTCAAGTTCATTTACATTCACCTACCTCAGCTTCATAAAACAAAGCGGGCCATCTCGTTTTAAAGTCATCAGCAGCTGGACTACCACTCACAACTTCAAGCCTTCGATAGGAGAATGTTTTGGCCATCTTTTTTTGAATCACTTTAGTGTTGTTCTTCTTCTTTACCTCCTGAAGAAGCTCCTGTCGCTCCATCTCCAGACTGTTGCTAGTTTCTCCACTTGGATATGGAGGAAGGTAGTTCACCTCTGCTCTCCTCTGTCTCTTGCAATTTTTTGCAGGATTCTTCTCACCAGGGGATTTCCTTTTCAAGGAGTTGATATCAAGCTCAGGACAAGGTATTTCACGCCTTCTCATTTTAGAACGGTAATTAGCCATCTTGTATTTAAGACGCTGCTGCCACCCATACATGCCTGAAAATGAGGTTCCAGGCTCCCTTAGGCATGGATGCTTTTGTAACAGAGCTTCAACAACTGCCTGTATTTGAAGACCAGTGGGATAGGCAGTGTAGTAAAATATTGCTTCAGCAAATTTCTCAAGTATATCAGAGTTCATGCTTGGATTCTGAAGAAGTGAGCCATCACTTTCATAGGCTTGATTTCCTGCTTGAAAGAGAATTTCAACATCATATGAAAAGGTGGGTATCACAAAGTTAGTTGGCCACGGTTCTGATCGATACTCTGGAGGCTGTGGCAAAATGATGGTGTCAGATGAACTAACTGAAGAACTATCATCCAGGGAAGACCGATCCAGTGACACTGGAGGGGAGGAACCAGCACCCTCATTAACAGAAGTCAATGTGAGAATAACAGAAGGTTCTGTTTTAACTAGTTTGATTGTGTCTTTGTTCTTAACCAAATCTGTTGATGTTAGAGTGAAGAATTGGTCATCAAAGTCTTTGTCCATGTACATAACAGTAAAACTCCCTTGGAGTTGAAAATGGTCCTGTGCAGCTTCCAAAAGTTCATCTACAGTGGTAGGGATTCCATCTGGTAATGTTAACTTGTGAACTTGGGTTTCTTCAATAATAACACGCAGCAGAGTGGGGGCAGACATCATCACAGCCTTGGGCAAGCAGAACTGCAAGAGAAAACAAACAAACACAATTTGATAAGATCAAATAATATATTGATGAATGATTAATGCATGCTTAGACAGATCAGAAAAAATATACAATAAATATTTTTTTCAAACAAGTTTCAATCTGGAATAAATACACAAACAAGTCCTGACAAAGTGTTACATAACAATGACACACAAGCCGGTGTCAAACAATTTAAAGTGATACTTTACCTAGACTGACAAGCAGATGTGGTGTTTTAGAGAAACCATTCGATCGCCTTCCACTGCATAAGTAGCCAATGGGTATGTTTCAGTGAGTTGTGACTGCTCAATTACTTTGACTATGCTTGTGGACTCCAACTTGAAACATCTAAAATGCTCACGGTACCATGCATTTTGCAATTTCACAACAAACACCAAGCTGTCACGAACAACAATGATTTGCTGTATTTCAGCAAAGTCGGGCAACCCACCAGTGGAGCCATATACCAACATCATGCCAATACCGTAACTGGTTCCCTGAAACTCTGCCTTATTTGTCAAATGAACAACTGTTTCTTCAGGAAATTTCTGTGACAGAAATTCTTGTATGTTCTCATTTACAATTTCCAATGGAACTCTTGACATCTTTGATACAGAGACAGCCATTTTTTTTTACATTTGAGCCATGGAGATAGTATGCGATCATGGACTGGTGTTTTTTTGCCATAGACTTCAAAATGTTACGGAAGCTGCTTGTCTGTCTCGCTATCTTCTTAAAGAAGCGGTGCTTCGCTTCAAATCTCATCGTCCATAAGGACACTAGTGGGCCAAATGCTTTAATGAGCTGCGGGTAATGCTCTACAAAATGGTGTTTTGGAATCAGTTTCCCTTGTGGAAAAACACTGTTAAATCTCTGCCTATGCTCAGCAATCAGGCTATCTAGATAACCAATGCTTTCATCTGTGTGGGTAGGTGACATAACCAACTCAACAACATCTTTGAGTGTCATCAACAACTGCCATGCCTGTTCCTCATCCTGTACTTTGGGGCCAATCAAAAGTGGAAGCAGCCTCAGTAGGCACCAATTTTCATGTGCGTTACCACCGATGGTTTTGCGGAGGGCAAAGGTTGGTGGTATACCTTGGGGACAATTTGTCCTGTCTTTCCACTTATATGGGAACTGTTTAATGATTCTATTGAGCTCTTCGAGAGAGAAATACTTCTTCTTTATCAAGATATCTAAACACAGTGCCAATTCCACAGGTACAATACCCTCAAGTAAATCATGCAGTACATCAGGAGGGTAACCTGTTGTCACATGAAAATGATTTAGTCTTTGAGTAAGTGCACAATGCCTTTTAACTCCACGGCTATGGGAATTAGCCAGTGCTGCTTCAACATCCAACTGATGTTGCCTTTTTGTTCTACCAGGGAACCCTCCTGTCCTGACTTCAAGTTCCTGAAACTGGGACCGCTCTCCCACACAAAATCTGCAAATGAATGACCCACTGAAACTTTCAACAAATCCCCCGAGTGAGTGGGCACCAAGGTTATCAGCAATCACAGAAAATACAGTGCCCTTGATGATTTTTCCCAAACAGGGCACAAAAAGACCATCCTCTTCAAAGCTTTTCAAATCACTTAATAATGGCTCTAGCACTCGAGGATATCCAAATTTCTTCACATCATCTGCCTTACACAAAACAGCTAAGTAAATAGATGACAATGTAGACCTTAATACAGACGGAATATCAGCCAACACCCAGTAGACACCTGTTACCTTGTGCTTCTTACGAGAGGTTCCTAGAGGATTACAGATTTCAAAATCATCAGAGTAGAGTAGAAGTGAAAGTCTCAACTCATCTCCAGATAGAAATTTGTTTTCCTTGAAATGGGAACCATCACGAAAACTAGTATACTGACATGAAGAACCACATTGTCTTGAACTCTTAAACACCTTGTCCTGAACGTCACTATTTCTCAGAATTTGTGACAAGGATTGCAAAACTGGTATATATTGGAATGTCTTTCCCTCTTTCGCATCAAGTATATACTCTAACGGTTCAACAATAGAGAAATGTTCCTTCAAGTACCTATTTCTCAGGTATGCTGTGCCAAGAGGACCTTCTTTACTTAAGGCTGCACTAAGAGGATTTAACTGGCAAATGCTATTTACCAAGTCTGTGATCACCAATTCTTCAACAGTGCAGTAATGGTTTTCTAATGTGTTATAGACAATGTTTTTGATAACAGGTACAGATGCTGAACAAGTAATAAACTGAATCTCCTCTACAATCTCGTCTATACATCTGCTAGGCACATTGAAGATACAGTCTAATTTAAGTAATAAGGAACCGAGCTTATCAATAATTACTTTAACTAAATCTTCATCCTCTTTGACAAGTGTTTCATCAGAAGTAACTTCACTTTCATCTACCAACCAACTACTATCTTCTGTTGCCTGACTTGAATACGTCTGAAATACAGTATGTTTAAAATCTTCAAGGCAGTGAGGATTGTGCTTCCTACTTTTATGTGAAGCAAAAGTCGAATATATATTAGTACTGTAGTCACAATCTTTAAAAACACAGTGAACAGTTTCGTGCTTTTTCAGGTGCACTCCAATATGTTCAAAATATTTCCTCTCTGTGTGACAACTATACAAATTGCATACGAGACATGAAAATGAAATGATTTGCCTCAACTGTTCAGTCCGAGTATGATCTCTAGACAAATGTGTACGAAGTGCACCCCAACCTTTAAATGAACAAGGGCAATCTGAGTACAAGCAAGGTAGTGAACGGCCTTGACCGGTGTGTAAATGTTTCAATCTATAATGCTTTAAGAGCTCTAAACGTTTTGATGCCCTGAAACTGCAATTTTTGCATGACCATCTCATAACATGGGAGGCCTACTGTTTCTCCCTGATGAGACGAGCGTTGAAACCCATCAATCTGTTCTCCTCCCTAGACCTCAACTGTCCGCTGCAAGTAAGGTCACCCTGCAAGTAAGCAGACACAAATTGCTGTATTAAAACAATGATGTAAAACATTGAACCACAATGTATATTACATTTCACAGTGAAGAATATGGAAAATTAACAACATCAATATTATCTCATGCATACATAGATTTCTACTTGCCTGATTTGAGACTAATGTTGCAGCCTTAGTCCAATCATTCCTCCTACCTAGCACTCAATTTACACTCGACTGGCTCTCCTGCAGCCCTACATGTGATGCCTCAACTCACTGCTGTACTGTTCTGCTTCCTGTTGATAGAAACATGTTTGTAAGAGATTTTTAGAAGTAACACATTACAGATGATCTCACACTTGTTTGAATAATAGAAATGTTTAAATGATCAATTAAGTTAAATGTACTGATAAAAAGCAGGCCAATAAAAAACAGATTAGAGGGCTGTATGCTTTGAAGGGTTGAACTCTGTTACATTTTTAGTTAAGGATGGTCACTAGTTTACTAATCTTAAAGTTATCAATACCGAATTGAATGCTTAATTTAAGTAATATGAATTGCGTCCATAATGTCATTAAACACACCACAAACGATTGGTCGGACCTTCCTAGCACAGCAAAAGGATGGCAGGGACTGGCCACCTGGCACAACGTGATTCCAAACTTTGCATTTATTTGTTTACGTTAATATCAATAGCAGGCAATATTCAACAAATACAGAAAAGGCATACACGCCCCGAGCCAGCATGTTTCACATTGATTTTGCTAATATACATCATGTTAACAGTTAACCAACATTAAGAATTTTAAATGATTAACAATTTTTTTTAAATGTTATGCTCTGTTGCTTCAGCAAAGCATCTCCACTTCAATGTCCGTTCACCCGAGTCAATCAGCCACTGTTAACATAGCACATGTGCTCTTTTATTAAATCAACTAAATGTTTATGTTACTTATCTAACCAATGTGCACGTTTCACATTGACTGCTGCTGCTTGCGGATTTAGTTATATTCTCCCCTCTGCTCCATCTAGCAAACGCGCCTACGCGATGAAAGAGAGGAGCAGAGGAGCAGAGGAGAGGAGAAACACCGACCAGTAAATCAAATGTGGCGGAGATTCAGGCTACATTCACACCGCAGCGGTCTCGCTAAAAACAGTCGTGTAAGTCTAAATTAACATTCCCATTACTCACCGACAAACAGCTGGAGATTAACCAGCATCAGCCAGCCCGGCTAGTTACCGCGGGCAACTCTGCATCTCCTCTCCGCTGCTTTTCACTGGCTAAATTACCTTCCTTCTCTTTTGGAACTTATATACCTGAAGTTTTATAGAAGTGAAATAACTAGTGGAGCTTTCCGGTGTAGTTATGTGTTGACATGAGTTTTTTTTCTAACATGAAGGTTAACTGCTAATTAGCTAACGCTACTTTAGCTAGCTTAAAACGTTATTTATATTGTAAATAAAATATATTGCAAATCACCATAACTTAACGTTACTGAATCACGCAAACAGGAATCAAAGTACCAAAATGTACAAATGTAAAACAGAAAGACAAGTACTTACGTCACACCCATCTCTCCCGCGTGCTTGTCTGCCTTGTCCGAAGGCGCATGCGCGGATTCAAATTCACTGTACTTTCAGATTAAAATTTACTTTGTATTTTTAGGTTTATGTTCAACGACTACAAAACATTTAAATAGTATGAGTAAATGTGTAGTAAAACGTACTTGTCCCACACAGTTAATTTATTACATGAATAAAATATGTATAAATTTAAAAATTTACTTAAGAAATTCTAGTTCTCACTGATTTTTAATAAAACAACGTAGAACTTATGACAGTTAATTTGATATATTTTACTACACCAAAAAGTCTTTTTTTTCAGTGCACTGTTATGCATTTTACTCTGCCAATTGGCGACCCAATGAAAACGGGTCCGTGACCCATTTTGGGTCGCTACCCTAAGTTTGGGAAAGATTGATCTAAAGGTTGCTACGGTGACCTTAATACTTAATACACACAAACCAAGTTCTTTATAAATGAAAGGTTTATTAAACTACTAACTAAACACACAACTATAACTAGTAGACAACAAATGAATAAATAAATGCAACCACGAAGTAATCCCATGAATACAGCGATGAACAATTAATACATTCATGAATGAAATTAAGAAAACAACAACAGACAATTAATGCATGAAGACAGGACCATTTTATCCCGGATGACGCAGTGAATCATCATCCTGAAAGCTGTGTTATCTTTTATAAACACAGGAAACCACTAAGTGGGTAAAACTTAGTATTTGACCAGTGAAATCACCTTAATGCATCGTTCAGCAGCTGAGAGGTTATTGTGAAATACTTTACAATTCTATATCATGATTATATTGAATGGAGATTCTATTCCTGATCCAACACTAAATGACTTTAGGTAATCTATAGCATCAACCCCAATATCACAGGAAAAGTAAAGTTTCACCTGGTGCTTCAGATGGACAGGAGAGCGGTCGCTCTGAAGGGAGGAGGGAGACGTTTCTCCGGTGGGCTCGTTCTGGAGGGTTCGGGCCTCCTCGGGTGTGCTCGTCCCCACGTGGCGACTCGGCTCGAGACGCCGTCAGAAGCATTTTCTCTCTGTGTCAGCGGGCAGAGGGATGATAAGGTCTTCACCCCCCCACTTGGCTGGAGTGTGCAGGATTCAGAGTTTCTTCAGTTCTGACTCTGGTTGTGTTAGAACACAGAGGTGGAACAGTCTTCCTTCAGACGGCTCTTACTTTCAAAGTTGGCTGGATGAGGCAGACGGCCTTCAGCATGTTCTGGGCGGCTTGGATGCCGCTGATGGCCAGTCTTCTGGGCCCGCTCTGTATGGGCTCTACAGGGCAGAGCCAAGCGCAGGTCTCCGGACGAACAGGCCAGCGGCCCGCTCGCCCGGGACGAGGCAGATCAGTCAATCAGAGAGTTGTAAGAGTCAAGAGAAGAGCGAAGAGATAAGAAGAAGGGTTAAGAGTTAAGAATGTGATCTTAGGGGGTCTTCTTGTCTTGTAGTCTCCTGTAAAAGGGGCGGCGATGTCCAAACTCAGCAGCGCGAAACTTTCTTCCACCCTCCCTGGATCTACTCTGTCTCAACTAATTTCTTTGTTCCAGTTTCTTTCTAAAGAATTAATTTAGGTAATAAAGTCGATCACATGTCTAATTCTTCCATATTTAACAGTGTGGCGTTCTCTGCTGCAGAACGATACCCAACACCTATAAAGGCAGTCAGAGACAGTGTTAAACTAGGTTTAAAGGCCAATTATACACGTTATAACAACACACAAACATATTTACCATATATGTCTGTAGATATATGCATATGTGCATCTATATGCACAGCAAATTAATGAGTGAATCACAGTAAACTCAATACAAACCAGGGTTCCCTTGATCACAGAGACATCTGTGTGTCTAAGAGAAGATAACAAGCACATGATGTGTCTGTGTGTGTGTGTGTGTGTGTGTGTGTCACAATTGGGAAATCTGTTAACAATTCATTGACACACAAACTTAACCCATGCACATAGATCTCTATGTATATTTATAGGTTTAGCAAATGAAATAAGTAAAATAGGATCACTACAGGTCGTCCAGGGGGCAGGAGAAGGGCTACCCCCCCACACCTGCACTCAGAGATTTTAAAATGGCATTTCAACTTAAATCTTATTTCATTACAAGCTATGATCAATTTACTTGTTATGTAAAGGCATATTCACATTTCCCGTTTCATTAGCTATTAAACAAAACCAGACATCCCATCTTTATCTTTATCTGGATTAGTTGATAGGTGGAAACTGTCTGTTCAGTTTCCATTTTACCTGCATCAAAACCAGCATGTTACACATGTTAAACTTCAGCACCTTTCAGAGGGTTAGTTAAACACAGCATATCAGTGAATATACATTTAATTCAGATGGCAAAGTCAGCTCCTGTGTTCTTGTGTCGAGAGTTCAGAGTGTTGAACCTTCAGCCCAGATCCTGGAATGTGGAGTATTAGACTAGTTCACTACAGGCCTGTTGTAAATTGGGCAATTGTCACTTAGCTTTCTCTTAATGTCCTCCCTGGGTCCTGGTGGGTCATGGTCTATGGTCCGGGGCTCATGCTGATAACATGATGTTTTGGGAAACGTCATCCTTGAGACCATGGCTGTGTCACTTTAGTGGAGGTGAAATCTTTCTCAATGAAAGAGGCAGAATTATTCCTCATCACGCTACATACTGGAGGATCTGAGTATTTCTTCAGACGCTGGTGAACCAGTTCATGCTACTACAGGATGGACCTCCTTCCTCCATCTTCTGCACTCCACCGGATGCAGCTCAGGTGAGGCTCTGGGCGGCAGCAGCAGGCCCCGCCCCCTTCAGGTGCGGCTCGTTAAAAAGCTGTGAAAGCGGAACGATGGCGTCTGTCCGTCTGAACTGAAGGCGCTAAACTCAAACTGCAAAATGTCAACCAGCAGAGTGGAAACGGCAGCTCAGAGCCCGCTGCTCTCCTCCAGGTCTGTACCAGCACCGGAAACACACCTTACATCCAGTCAGCAGCAGGCTTTGTTCAGGGAGGGGGGAGCACCTGTCCCCAGACACACCTGGAATACACCGCAGACATGTGGTCTGTCCTCCTCACTTTGATTTACTCTCTAAAATGTCTTTAAAAGAATCTGCTGACTGTTAAAATCCAGACAGGACGAACCTGTCGGTGACTTCACTGTAATTAAGATTAACAAGCAGCAGCCAGTTGCTGCTGCTCTGTGATTGGCGGAGGTTCTACCTGCAGCCCGAGAGGAACGGGCACCTTTTCAGGTTAAAAACTAAGAAATGAATCAAAGTTCTAATTTATAGTCAGCCATCATAATATAGCCTATATTTAATAAAGACACGTCAGAACTCTTATCACAAAGTGTCGAGTCTCTATGAAGTGGCTGTTTAACAGATTAGGGTGTTCATTCTTTTTTTTTTTATTAGACTAATAATTTGGAAAGCCCAACAACAAAATGTTATTTGGTAGATTAATATAAATATATACATGCAGGAAATAGTATTTGCATATTAAATTAATTGTTTTGTGTAAAATACTGATGTTAAGAAATGCAACATGGTGAAATGCCTTCAAAGTACTTGAAGAAATATCTGTAAAATACTTTAACACATCTAAAGTACAATTCAGTCTCACTAAAGCCTCTGACTAACACTTCCTGTAGCTGATTTTTCACAGTAAAAGCTCTCCAGCTAAGACAACCAGCCTGGCTTTTATTATGAAGTAGCAACAGTAAGTGCTACTTCTCCTTTTAGTTTTAGTTAAGCTTTAGTTTAAATCAACATTAAATTGATTAAATTGAAATTGTCCTGTAACCCTAACCCTTACAAACATTCAGACATTTAAAGAGTTTCACTCTGCAAAGTGATTCCTTCTGAATATCTTTTATAACTTATAAAACAGGATGTGTTTCATGAATTTTCTGATTAATATCAGTGAAATAAAATGTAAAATATCTGCTTAAATCTAGGACTAAAATTGTTAATTAAAATGCAGATATGATAGATTTTCACAATAAATATTAAAAGAAAAAGACCTGCAGGAAGCAACGATGTGATTATTGAAATTAATAAAACGTAATGTTTTAGTTCAACATAATTTTACATTTATTCAACTTAAACTTAACTTGGTTCATTTCAACTTGTAATTTTCTCTTACTGTTTGTTTTATGTTACATATGATTTTTAAAAGCTTCTTGGTAATAAACCCGATCCAGAACTCATGAGACGACTTTGAATTATTTAATCAACTTAAGTTCAGCTAAGTCACATTTTTTAAGGCTGCAGGGAAACTTGTTTTTTAAGTTGAACCAGTTTAAAATGTTTACAGTGCAGTTTTCTTTGTGCATTGCATTGTGGGAGAATCAGCACGCACATATCGACCGTTGGTCCGCAGGCTGTTTGTAAACTTACACACTGCAGACAGAAGACCGGTTCAGGAGTCCGGATCAGTCTGACGTGGATTTGAAACGTGTTTTCATTAAATACAGATGTGGTGGTGATGATGATGATGATGCAGTGTGGTGGTGATGATGATGATGATGCAGTGTGGCGTCCTCAGCTTCTGTTTCAGCCCGTGGTCGTGTGTTTGTGTGAAGGGCTGGTCGGCGGCCATGTGGAACGGCCTCCCCGACCCGCTGCTCGCCGCTGCCTCCGGATGCTCCACCCCCGAGCCGTGGCTCCTCCCCGGCTGCAGCTCCGTCTACGACAGCCTGGTCAGGTGAGAAACGCACCTGGATCTTATCTCCAAGAGCTTCTCAAAAGTAAAGTAACTAAAGTTTAAAATGTAGTGGAGTAAAAGTATAAAGTATTAAAAAATGGAAATACTCCGAGTATTTCCATTTTATGCTACTTATATACTTTTCAATTCAGTTTTATTTATATAGCGCCATATCATAACAAAGTTATCTCAGGGCACTTTTTCGAGAGAGAGAACATACAGCAGCTCAATACAGCATAGATATGGTAATGGAATTGATGTTAACACCAACGGAAACAACACTAAGAGCAACATTATAATAGCAATACTAATAACAGCAACAACAGCAATAGCATCAGCGGGTGCAGAGCAGGAGCACGGGGGCAGCAGGCGGCAGCAACCACAGACCCAGACCTCCACAGCTCCAGAGGCAGAAACACCTGCAGAAAGCAACAGAAGGGGAGGGAGAGAGAGAGAGGAGAGAAAGCACACAACTACGGGAAGAAGTTGAATTAATAACAAGCATTGATGGGATAAGAGGGCGTACAGATGGAGAGGAAGAGGAGGAGAAAGGAGCTCAGTGCATCATAGGAAGTCCCCGGCAGTCTAGGCCTATAGCAGCATAACTAAGGGGGGGCTCAGGGGTCACCTGAGTCAGCCCTACTATAAGCTTTATCAAAGAGGAAAGTCTTAAGCCTACTCTTAAATGTGAGGAGGTTGTCCGCCTCCCGTACACAAACTGGGATCTGGTTCCACAGGAGAGGAGCTTGATAGCTGAAGGCTCTGGCTCCCATTCTACTTTTAGAGACTCTAGGAACCACAAGGAACCCTGCATTCTGGGAGCGCAGTGCTCTAGTGGGGTAATAGGGTACTATGAGCTCTTTAAGATATGATGGTGCCTGACCATTTAGGGCTTTGAAGGTGAGGAGAAGGATTTTAAATTCTATTCTGGATTTTACAGGGAGCCAGTGTAGAGAAGCTAATATTGGAGAAATATGTTCTCTTTTTCTGGTTCTTGTCAGTAAACGTGCCGCAGCATTCTGAATCAGCTGGAGAGTCTTAAGGGATTTATTGGGGCAGCCTGATAATAGAGAGTTGCAATAGTCCAGCCTAGACGTAACAAATGCAAATATCGATATCGATCTGATAAATAGGATTTAAACCAGCTTAGTGCAGTGCCTTTAATGCCAATTAAATGTTCTAGTCTCTGTAATAGAATGTGATGGTCAATGGTATCGAATGCAGCACTAAGATCTAGTAAGACAAGTACAGAGACAAGTCCTTTGTCTGATGCAATTAGAAGGTCATTTGTAACTTTCACCAGTGCTGTCTCTGTGCTATGATGCACTCTAAATCCTGACTGAAAATCCTCAAACAGCTTGTTGTTGTGTAGAAAGTCACACAACTGATTGGCGACTGCTTTCTCAAGGACCTTAGAGAGAAAAGGAGGGTTAGATATAGGTCTATAATTTGACAAAATCCCTGGATCAAGAGTGGGCTTTTTAAGAAGAGGCTTAATTACAGCTACTTTAAAGGACTGTGGCACATAGCCTTTTAATAAGGACAGATTGATCATATCTAGTACATAAGTGCTAACTAAGGGTAAAATTTCTTTAAGCAGCCTAGTTGGGATGGGGTCTAAGAGACACGTTGATGGCTTAGATGGGAAATCATGGAAGTTAGTTGATTACGGTTGATGGGAGAAAAGCAGTCTAAATGTACAGGTTTTACAGTTGTTTCTAAGGTTCCTGTGTTTGAAGATAAGTCAGTACCAACTGAGGGCAGGAGGTGCTGAATTTTGTCTCTAATAGTTAGAATTTTATCTTTAAAGAAGCTCATGAAGTCATTACTACTGAGGTCTATAGGAATACATGGCTCAACAGAGCTGTGACTCTCTGTCAGCCTGGCTACAGTGCTGAACAGAAACCTGGGGTTGTTCTTATTTTCCTCTATTAATGATGAGTAGTAGGCTGCTCTGGCATTACGGAGGGCCTTCCTATAAATTTTAAGACTATCTTGCCAGGCTAAACGTGATTCTTCCAGATTGGTGGAACGCCAATTCCTTTCAAGTTTTCGCGATGTTTGTTTTAATTTGCGGGTTTGCGGGTTATACCATGGAGCTAACCTCCTCTGTTTTATTATCTTCTTTTTTAGAGGGGCGATAGAGTCGAGTGTTATTCGTAGTGAGCCTGCAGCACTATCAACAAGATGATCAATTTGGGAGGGACTAAAGTTAGCATAGGAGTCATCTGTTACATTGAGACATGGAACTGAATTTAATGCCGATGGAATCACTTCCTTAAATTTAGCTACAGCACTATCAGATAGACATCTAGTGTAGGAATGTTTGCCTAATGGCGTGTAGTCCAGTAATAGGAATTCAAAAGTTAATGGAAAATGGTCTGATAAAAAAGAATTCTGTGGAAAGACTATTGAATGTTCAATTTCAATCCCATAAACAAGAACAAGGTCGAGGGTGTGGTTAAAACAGTGAGTGGGTTTATGTACACTCTGACAACTTTTACACTCTACAAGTTCCTCAAAACTGTAACATTTACTCAACTACTGTAATTAAGTACTTTCCACCACTGCTGATCAATCCACAGGAGCATGAGGTGAGATTTCATTAAATATTTTATAAACTGCGTCGCATGAAACAAAGTCGGATATCGACGTGTTCAGTATTTAGTGTCTTCTTGTCTTCACAGTAACGTCTCTCCAGTCCCGTCTCCTCCTGCTGCCGGTGGCCTGCGAGGAAGAGAGCGAGCCACTGGCAACAAACCTCGCAGGTTCAACAACAACAACTTCTGATTTAAGTTTCACTGAGATGCTGGAAGTTGCTCAGAAACCTTTTACTCGGCTCAGACTGTCAGAGCAGCAACTTTAGTCTACAAAGTGTTTGTTAAAGGAACAGTTCAACATGCAATGAACTCCTCTTCCCCTCCGAGAGTTACATGTTCATGTCCGTACACTAAACATGAAGCTGCAGCTGGTTAGCTTAGCTTAGCATAAAGACTGGAAACAGTATAGAGAATGGCACACTTCCCAAAATGTCAAACTATTCTTAAAGTGTGATCTTGGCCTTGTTTATGTTACACATCACAGCATTTCTTTAAAACAAACCAGATACCACGCTGAACCCCAAACTACATTTTAGATGATTAAAAACTGTATCGATCCTGTTGTGAGTCACAGTAAACTGTCTGTCTTGGTTCAGGCCGTCCATCCTGGAGCGTTGTATCCTCAAAGTGTCCACCAGCAGTGTGGCTGTGGGGACGGACGATCTGGACGGCAAGAGGTCTGTTCACTCTAAAAACAGCTGCTCAGACATTTATAATCGCTTTTAATCTGGACAACGAATAACAAACAGCTGAGCACAGTAAAAATCATCGCTCCACAGCACCACAGGTGGTCAAAAGCTGCACAGGGTACCTTACCTGGTCCCTGACCTCTGACTTCACTGTTGACCTCCGTGTCCCTGCAGGCCCCCTCTCGGCCGCTGCTACCCCCGCCTCCTGGACCCGGCCAACACCGAGACCAACGCTGCGGTTCTGAAGCGGCGGCAGAAACAGATCCAATACGGCAAGAACACCAGCGGCTACCAGAGCTACCTGCAGCAAGTCCCCAGGTGAGAACACGCACAGCCGATACAGTTTAGACTCAAAGCCAACAGCCGGACCGAACATCTGATCCTTCCTCTTCCTCAGACACCTGAGGGATCCGAAGCTCCACCCGTCCACTCCCAACAAATACAGGAAGTACAGCCGGCGCTCCTGGGACATGCAGGTGCGACTGTGGAGGCGAGCACTGCATCTGTGGGACCCCCCGACCGACACCCATCTGGATGCCGCCGACACACAGGACCCAGTGGAGCAACTGTAGGTGCAAGAGATTATTATTATTATTATTATTATTAATTATACCCTTTCACTGAGTCCAAAGTGACGAGCAGAAACTCTTCACATCTCCAGAGAATTGGTCATAATATTTTCCTCTCTGATATTAACTGCAGGAAACTGTACCTGTGCTTATTCTTCAGTTAGATTGGCCAAACCATGTTGGGTCTTTTGAAGGTTTAAAATTGACTGCAAACTTTACTGTCACCAAAAAGCAGCTGTTTGTTCCAGCTGAGAGTGAAACCTGTTCAGGTCCACCTGCTAGCTGCTCTGGACTGAAGCCACGTCGGTCGGAGCTGCTGACAAACTGAATCAAAAGTAGTCAAAGTGAAATGTCCTCCTGGAGCCGAATTCAAACATGCTCCGGCTGGAAGAAGAAACTCTAAAATACTAATACTGTCTGTTGGACCTAAAATCTGAGAGAAACTCAGTGTTTCAGTCTGAGAAATTGGAACCTACTACTCTCTGGTCCTCTAAATACATTTACTCAAGTGCTGGACTTAAGTACAGTTTAATTGTTGAGGTACTTGTACTTTACTTGAGTATTTCTACTTCTACTCCACCACATCTCGGAGGGAAATCTTGTACTTTTCACTGCACTACATTTATCTGGCAGCTTTAGTTACTTTACAGATTCAGATTATCCCAGTGTTGCAGTACTTTTACTGGAGTATTTGGTATTTTGGTCTGTGGTATTACTACCACAGAGCACTCTGTAGACGTAGTGAGGAGGTTCTGATCAAAGTGTCTCGGCAGCTCGGTGAGAAGCTCTGAAGATGAACCTCTTGGTCAGGAACCTGTAGCTCGTCTCTGAGGACTCCTCATGATGAAGAGGACTTTGTTTCTTGCAGGCAGAGCCAGCTGGCGAAGATGACCTCTGACCTTTGTGAGGACGGAGGAGACGAGCAGAGAGAGAAGGAGACTCCAGCAGCCTCTAAGGCCTCCTCTGTGCCTCCTCAGGAGCTGCCCGGTCCCTGGAACAGCCCGCCCTCACTGGTAACACGCACTGATCAATAAGATAAGCCTTTAATTGTCCCACAGCGGGGAAATTTTCATTTTTATATATATATATATATATATATATATATATATATATATATATATATATATATATATATATATATATATATATATATATATATATATATATATATAAAAAAAAAACATACATGAAAATATTACACAGCAGCAGATGAAGTAAAGTAGTGAACAGTCTGCTTATTGACAGTCAAGTGTAGATTACCGGGAGTTGTACTGATTATAGAGTCTGACAGCAGCAGGCAGGAAGGACCTACGGTACCTCTCCCTCAGACACCGAGGGTGGAGCAGCCGATCGCTGAAGGAGCTGCCCAGTGCTGATAGAGTGACATGTAGGGGGTGGGAAGTGTTCTCCAGTAGTGATGATAGCTTGGCCACCATTCTCCTGCCTCCCACCACCTCCACTGGGTCCAGAGGGCATCCAAGGACGGAGCTGGCCTTCTTTACCAGTCTGTCCAGTCTCTTCCTATCCCTGGAAGAGATGCCACTGGCCCAACATGCCACCCCATACAAGACGGCTGATGCCACCACAGAGTCAAAGTCTTCAGGAGCGCCCTCTGCACTCCAAAAGACCTTAGTCTCCTGAGCAAAAAGAGACGGCTCTGGCCCTTCTTGAACAGAGCGTCTGTATTGTCTGACCAGTCCAGTTTGTTGTTCAAGTGAACACCCAGATACTTGTACGATCTTACAATCTCAATGTCCATTCCCTGGATGTTCACTGCTGTAGGTGGAGGGAGTCTGTGCCTGCCGAAGTCCACCACGAGCTCTTTGGTTTTACCCGCGTTGATCTGGAGGCGGTTCTGCTGACACCAACCCACAAAGCCCTGGGTCAGTTCTCTGTACTCCCTATCATCCCCGTCGGTGATGAGGCCGACGATGGCAGAGTTGTCAGAGAACTTCTGTAGGTGACAGTTTGAAGTGTTATGGGTGAAGTCCGCTCTGTAGAAGGTGAACAGGAAAGGCGCCAGAACGGTTCCCTGTGCTGCAGAGAAGTGTGTCAGACACACAGTCCTGTAACCTCACATACTGTGGCCGGTTTGTGAGGTAGTCCAGGATCCATGCTGCCAGGTGATGGTCCACCCCAGCGTGCTCCAACTTGTCCCCCAAAATCCTGGGCTGGATGGTGTTAAAAGCACTGGAGAAATCAAAAAACATGATCCTCAGTGTTTCCAGCCTTTTCTAGGTGTGAGAGGGATGTGTGAAGTAGGTAAATGACAGCGTCATCCACCCCAATGCGGGGTTGGTAGGCAAACTGCAGAGGGTCCATACATGGGCTCACCAGCGGACGCAGGTGGACAAGGACCAGTCTCTCCAGGGTCTTCATCAGGTGAGAGGTCAATGCCACTGGCCTGTAGCCATTGAGGTCCTTGGGGTGAGGGGTCTTTGGCACAGGAACCAGACACGATGTTTTCCACAGTTTTGGCACCCTCCCCAGCTTCAGACTCAGGTTGAACAGGTGCTCAACAATCCCACACAGCTGGTCCGCACAGGACTTCAGAAGTCTGGAGCTGATGCCGTCTGGGCCCGCCGCCTTCCCTACCCTTATCTTCCTCAGTTTGTTTCTCACCTGGGATGTTGTGAGGAACAGCCTGGTTGAGCTTGTAGGGTGTAGGGGGGCTGAAAGGGAGGTGTTTGCGGGTGTGAAATGGGGAGATGGGCCCAGCCCAGGCTGTGGTGTAGGTGTGGCTGTAAGCTGAGGGCTGTGTGGAGTGGCGAAATGAGGGAGCGAGGGGACTGCAGGCAGGGAGGGTAGATGGTGATGATGGTTGCAGGGGGGGGGGGGTTGGATGCCTGATTGAATCTGTTAAAGAATACGTTCAGGTCATTTGCCCACTTCTGATCCCCCGCAGGCCGGGGCTTGGAGTCCATTTGGCCCGAGATGGTTTTAAGGCCCCTCCAAACTCCTCTGGTGTTATTTTGCTGCAGCTGACTCCAACTTTCTCCTGTAGCTGTTTTTCCCCTCCCTGATCCTCCTCCTCAATTCTCGCTGGACACTCTTTAACTCCTCCTTGTTACCCGATACAAAAACTCTCTTTTTTTTTTCTTTGAGGAGAGCCTTAATATCAGGAGTGATCCAGGGTTTATTGTTGGCGAAACAACGCACAGTCCTGGTGGGGATGGTGTTTTCCACACAGAAGTTTATATAGTCCATCAGACAGTCTGTGAGGTTGTCAATATCCTCCCCATGAGCGTCACTAAAAATGTCCCATACAGTAGTGTCAAAACAGTCCTTTTTAAAGCATCCTCTGCTTCGTTAGACCACTTCTTCACTGTGCGTGGGACAGCAGGCAGCCTGCGCACAAGAGGTCTGTAGACAGGCCTGAGATGCACAAGGTTGTGATCAGATCTGCCCTGGGGGGGGGACTCAATGAGATGTATGCGTCCTTGGTGTTGGCATAACATAAGTCCAGTATTCTGTTGTCTCTGGTATGGCACGTAACATACTGAGGAATGTGGGTAGAGAGGAAGACGGAGGGGCATGATTAAAATCACCAGAGATGACGAGGAGGGCATCTGGGTGTTGTGTCTGCAGCCTGCTTACTGCTGAGAGCAGGACATCACAGGCTGCCTCAGCGTTAGCAGAGGGGGGGATGTAAGCTACCATCACGATGGCATGCGAGAATTCCCTCGGTAGATAGTTTGGCCTCATGCTAACAGCTAGCAGTTCAATGTTCTTGTCGCAGGTTTGCTCTTTAACAGTGATGTGCCCAGGGTTACACCATCTGTCATTAACAAGCACTGCCAGCCCTCCTCTCTTCCTCTTACCGCTCTCCATCGTCCTGTCCGCCCGAAGTAGATGGAAGCCATTCATCGAAACGTTCGTATCCGGAGTTGGCGCGGTTAGCCAAGTCTCCGTGAACAGCATGATGCTACACTCCCGGTATTCCCTCTGATGCCGGGTCAGCGCCGCCAGCTCGTCCATCTTATTGGTGATAGATCTTGCATTCCCCATGATAATCGATGGGAGGACGGGTGTATAACGTCTTCTCCTGGCGCGGCGCTGAGCCCCCGCACGGCTTACCCGTCTCCTCCTCCTAAGCTCTCGGGGCACATCAGGTCTCTCCCCGGGTGGTAGCACTGCTGTATGGCGGAGAGCTAACAGCTGATCCCTGGTGTAAACAATGGAGTCACCATGGCTGCCGGCGGTAACTACGGACGCGGTCTCTAAGGGCATCAGCAGTCTTGTTACCATAATGGATAATAAACATGTCCAAAAACGTTAAAGACGCAAAAGCAGCAATATAATAAGTACTAAAAAAGATATAATATAATACTAAAAAACAGAGTAAAGAGAGAACTAGTAAACTTCACGTTTAAACTGAAAAAGTCAAACCGCGAACGGGAGCTGCTGTAACAGGCTGCCACTCACAGCGGCGCCGGAACAAAACTAAATAAATAAATAAATAAATAAACACGCACTGAACGGTGTCTGTGATCAGTATCTGCTGTCAGCTGCTGCAGGATCGGTTCTGAGTTTTTGGGGGGTCATTTCAGGACTCTGAGAGCAGCCTCAGGTCTCTCCGCTCTCCTCCCGGCCTGAGCTACTCCTTGAGGAGTCGGCTGACCACCAATGACAACATGACCGACTGGCTCCGCCTCCTGCTGGAGGCCGACGACGTCCGAGGTGAGGTCACAGGTCGGGCTTGCGCCTGATAGGACAGATGGAGGTCGACCCCCCCCGATATAAACTCCATGTTTGGGTTGTTTCCTCAGACTTCGGCTCTGATGACCAGCAGGTTCCTGTGTTTTCTGACCAGCTGTTGTGGAATCCGTATTGATCGTCTCCGGCTCCGGTCGGTCCGCCTGTCAATGTCTTCAGCTCCTCATCATCGAGGAAGGTCGACGTGACGTCTGTTGATCTTGAATGTGTGTGTGTGTGTGTGTGTGGTTTCCAGTACATTTGTCTTTTTAAGATGGTTAACGAGTACACCCCCACCCCCCCCTCCATGATCTCTTCTTGGTGGGAGGAGCTGCAGGGGGACCGCCCTGAGATTTCCTGGCTGCTCTTGAACGTGTCCTGGGGTCAGGCAGCTAGACACTGACCTGAGCATGGTCTGTAGTTTATGGTCTGTAGTTTATGGTGTGTAGTTTATGGTCTGTAGTTTGCACTCTGTACATTTCTGTTGAACGCACGTCTCACCTGCATCACGTTGTTTTATGATCTGCACTGAAGGAAAAGCTGCTCTTTTTCTGCTTGAACTCACTTGTTTTGTCTGTTCTGTGTCACGTTACGCTGTCTCCACGTCACCTTCATGCTCTGCTGTCTGTCTGGATGCAGATCTGGCTCCAGCTCCTCCTCTCTGTACCTCCATGTTTTTTCTAAAAAACAAGCCTCTGATTAACGGAGGAGGAAACGCTGTCACTTTGTGTTGTGAGTTTTCTTTTACTTTTGTGTTTCTCAATTTTGTCAGTTTGTGCTGCTTGAATATCGAGAGCAAAGCTGAAAGATGTGATTAATAAAGATGTAAATAAAGTGTTATATATATATATATAAATAAAGTGTCATCTTTTGTTTTCACACTGAAGTCAGATCTTTCAAACATCCAGTGATGTCAATTACCTGTTTAAGAACCTGCTCGCTGTGTAAATCACATGCACGATACATGTCCCTTCAGACTGACGTGCAGCTCTTCTACAGCTTTGATCAGCTACATTGATCACAATGATCCAGAGCCCAAAGTGGCTCCTTCACAACCAGCAGTCCAAACCTCTACATTAACAACATTCAAAGGAAAAGCAGCAAAAATCACTTCAACCATTATTTTCCTGTCAATCAGCTGATTGATCAATAGACTGATGGGTAGTTTAATTTATGAACTCATGTTTTGGGCAGAAATGTTGATGTAGTGGAGCAGAGGTATAAAGTTACATGATCCTCACGTTAAGAACAATTACCTCCAATGTGAAGGCTACTTGAGTAGAAGTACGCGGGTTCAGACTGAGGTAGTTGGAGTTTGTGGTGGTGTCAGTCTGCGGAGGGTGGAGGAGTCTCCTCCGTCCACACGGTGTGCTGCTGCAGCCGGACAGCTTCAGTCTGAGCTGACGTGAATAGTCCGTTGAGTGTTTGTTCTTCACCTGCACTGACCGCACCGTCACCTCCCGAACACCTGGGCATGACGTGAACCAGCAGAGGACTGAGGCCAGACCAGCACGCAGAGCTGCTGCCGGGATCCGGCTTCAAACTACAACTCCCAGCATCCTCCAGCGTTTAGGGCTGATTCTGACACTTGCTGAATTATATTTATTCCTGCTGGCTTTGTGTTTTAATGCCCCGCTGCTGGCTGGGGTGAGGATGTGTTAAAATAAATGAAAGCAAAGCTGTGGCAGGTGCCGGTGGCGGTGATGAGGCGTAGCACCGCCCCTCCTCCTCCTGCCTGGCACCGTAAATGTTATTTATGAATGCCTGCCGCTCACGGGCGTGTGCACGCAGCTTCTTTATTATTATGCTTTAATAATTACGAGACACTGGACACGGACTGCAGCCGGTGTTGAGGTTCGTCCCGGACCCCGCAGTGCCCGGTGTGTGCGGTTAAATCCAGACTCTAATTCATTGTGGTAGGTTTGGTTCTCTGTAATAATACTGGGTCAGTAACGTTACACCGAGCACCGGAGCCGCTGCAGCGCGTCACCCGGAGCCGCTGCCCGACAAGGTAAGCGTGCCAGCCGGCCGAGAGTGAGCAGAGTGGCCGCTTGTCTGTGGTAGCTAGCTAGTTCGGGCTGATCCATCCCGCAGCATCCCGCCGTGTTTCCTCACGCTGCCCGCAGAGCCCGCAGGCCGGCCACACGGTGTTATCATCACCGTGACCGTTACCGTTAGCTGCCACTGGTTCTGGCTGTGAATTAGCGCGCGAGGCGGTCTGGATTATCCAGAAATAAGCCCTCTCAGCAGACGGCTGGAGGAGGGACGACAGAGGAGGACATCCCCTCTCATATTTACTGGGTTTGTTTGTGAACGCACCGCGGCTAACGCGGCTAACGCGGCTAGCTACCGTTCGCTAGCTGCTGGCTGCGGCCAGTGTAGCTCCCCGTTAGCCCCGCAGACCGGCCTGAGCCCCGGGGTCTGCGAGGCTGTGGTGGAGACGCAGTCTTCAGCCAGCCGGTTTGTTTCAGCGAGCAAAATGGCTGAATTTATTGTGCCGACCTTGAAAGTAATAACGAGATGACATATTATTTATAGCAAGCTAACTGTGAGGTGATGCTAACCGGCCGCCTTAATACTTCAAATCTGAATCATTATATTTTTCCACCAAGTTTATGTCAAAATATCATAATGACATCCACACATTTTATCTGCACTCAAACGGGAAAACCGCTATATGTGTGTGTGTTAGCATCCCTCATTGAAAACAATGGGATCTGTTAGCCACGAGCTAGCAGCGGCCGGAGATGCCCGGCGGCCTCCGCCAGGCGGCGGCGCCCAGGGACGGCAGGCCGGCCTGCCGCCGCCAAGGACGGCCTGCCGCCGCCGCCAGGGACGGCCGGCCTGCCGCCGCCAAACACCACTGCCGTTATTTAACCCCAACGACCCACGTGTCTAACCTGCTGCTTCAGCCACGGAAGGTGCAGGCGGGTTTGTGGCCCCTGACCTCATCTGAACCAGGAGCCTAAATCCTCCATCAGTGACATGATGCTTCCATGAGACGGGCAGGATCACAGATTAATGTCCCATAATCAATATCGGATATATCAATATCACAGTAAGATTTCAGAACTGAAACGACGAGTCTGTTAATCAATCGGGCGATCAACAGAATCTGATGATAGTAAATGGAATATATTTGGGTTTAGCTCTGTTGGCTACACAAAGCAATATAAAGATGTCAGCGTGGGCATTTCTTTTAACTTCTTTTTGACAAATTGAGTGATTAAGCGCTTATTTGAGAAAATAATTAGCAGACTAATCGGTAAGCAGCCACATAAACTGTACAAATCTCAATGTGACCTGCAGGCCCCTAGGGGCCCCCAAAACCCCCAGGTTCACTGTGTGATATGATTGTTTGTATTTTAGATTTGGAATGTGGGAAAATGCACAATTCTTAAATGAATGTTTGTGTAATCAGATTACCACACAGTCGATCTCAGCCATGTGAATAGTACTCCATTTCTATTAGTTACTTCAACAACATCACTACACAAAGCCAGCAACTGTGCTGGGGCCCCAGACCCCTCGGGGCCCTGAAAAGTCAGAGGTTCACTGTGATTTTATTACCTGATCTTTAGGCTCTGTCGTCCTGACCTTCATCATTTCAGCTGTGCGGTGTGTTTACATGGAGCATATACTCCGTACTCTGAAATTCATTTGGGTTGAATACCACACAGCAAAGCTGCTGTACTCTTCCACCAGAGGAATGCTGCAAACCAGGAGGACTCAAATACAAGTCTCAGAGGTCCACTTGCCAAATTTCCAGGGTCACGAGCCCAGAAATGAGATGGAATAAAAACTCTGAATGAATGTGCATTAATGAGAGAAGCAGGCAGAGACCACGTGCTGATCAGGGAGCTGCCGTGGTTTAAGGTTTTCACTGTGTAGAAAGTCCTGATTCCATTGATTTTACTGTTACACTTAGTGGCCACTTTAACGGGTACACCTGCACACGTGCTCGTTAATGCAAATATCTCTTCAGCCAATCACGTGGCAGCAACTCAGTGCATGAAAGCGTGCAGACGTGGTGACGAGGTTCAGTTGTTCGTAGAAGAAGAAACGTGATCTCAGGGCGTTTTCACACCTAACCTGTTTGGTCCGATTCCAAATGAACTCTGGAGCGGTTCGTCTGTGGTGGGAACGCGATCCGACCCAACTACCAGGTGTACTCCGCACATTTGAGCTAAACGGCTCCTGTAGCCAGGTGTGCGTTGCATTCTGGGATGCAGCAGAGCAGCGAACTGTTTGTAGCAGCAGCAGGTAGCTGGAGAACGAAGCAGCAACGTTTCTCTCATGGACATCTGCACCAGTCCAGAACACAGGAGCTTCTTCCTGTCTTTACTTTCTTGCCCCCCCCCCAGACACATCTGACCAATCAGCAGAGTGAACGCTCTCACCTGGTTTGTAGTGATGCATTTTACTTCGCTTGGATTTTTCTCTGTGTGAAAAGAAACCGAACCGACGGGGAAAATGCTCCAAGTTCGCAAACTTTTCTGCTGACTCGGAGCGGAGCAAACAGACTGCAGGTGAAAAAGTGTTGAATGGTTGTTGGCGGTCTGATGTTCTTCAGACCACGACAGTCTGGAGTTCACAGGGAGCGGTGCCAAAACCAAAGCCATCCCGGGAGTGAAGACATGTTGTTAATGAGAGGTCAGAGGAGAAGAAGCAGACTGGTTGAAGCTGACAGAAAGGCGACAGAGACTCAATAACCAGCATCTGAACGGGACCAGAGCGGGTTCCTGCCGGCTGACAACAGGAAACTGAGGCTCCAGCGGCCACAGGTAGGCTCACCTGAACTGGACAGCAGAAGCCTTCATGGCCACGGTCCACCATCTTCTAACAGCCGCTGCCGGCAGGAAAACACTCCAAGTCACACAGCACACGTCTCGGCTGCTTCCACCAACTGGACAGTGACTTCAGTCCGGCGTCACCAGATCAGAATACCTACAGTATTGGAAAGGTGTAGCTGATGAGTGTGAGGAGCTCGGAGGACGGCAGGGTTTGGTGTCGTAGTGTTTCACTGTTTGGTCAGATGAACAAGTGTTTCTTAAACAGTTTTCACAGTCAACCTTTACTTGCACTGGCTAGTTTGGTTACTCTTCACACTCGGTAACGTTCTTGCTAACTGCAGCTAGCAGCTAAAATGTAGCTTCATGTTGGGTTTTTATTTCCTGGTAGGTTTCTAACAGAACAGCTGTTGGCGCCTCTCTCTGACTCTAAAGGAGTTAAATTAACTGTAAAAGTTACAGCATGTTTTTATACTTGAGTGGCAGAAAAGGAAGTGATGTAACTCACACATGGGGACTGTGCTCTCTTCCTATTGGCTGTCAGACCTGAAGGTCTGCGGTTGGACCCTCTGGGACGGTTTTATTGAACATGTGTGACTCTACATCACTCACGTGCGTCTCCCTCCTCTCCAGGTGCGTTGCCGTAGGCAACAGCTGACTGACGATGTCCTTGTGAGAGTGGGCGGGGCTAGCTTGCCCTGAGGTGGTGAGGAGGAGGAGTCTCAGCCCTCAGCCCCTCCCCCCTCTCCTCTTGCGACGGACCAAACGGACACACACACAGACGGGCGTGGCTCTCCCCTCCCTCCTCCTCTTCCTCCTCCCCTCTTCTCCCCATTCTCTCCTCCTCCTTTCCCCGTCTCCTCCCCGCCTCCCTCCCCCGTCTCCCCCCTCGTCCCCTGCCACCATGCTGTGGTCACGCTGCTGGTTGAGAGCCTGAGGAAGCAGACTCTGGAAGGCGACCCTGCTCAGCCGGGGGACTTGTACCTGGTGAGTCTCACCTCCACCTGCAGCCTCACCTGCTTACCTGAAAGTCTCAGACGTTCACTTCAGTTGGGTTTTACTTCTAAGGTCAGATCGCAGTCACACTCGCTCAAACTTTCTGTTTGGTTTTATTCTTTTTTCATGAGCATCTATCAGCACGTCTTGTCAAACACATGCAAAGGAAGAAAAATGTCTTGACCAGTCAACACATGCACACATTTAGAAAAACCCTGTGAATACAGAAACACTACACAGAACAGATTCACTCACTTTATGGAAATAAATAATCTGAAGTAAGTTTTGTTTTAGTTGAATCATCCTGGTGACTTGATTCAGAGATCATGTACTATTATTTAAATTGCAAATCCCTACAAACATCTGTTGTTGTGCAGCATTTTGAACATATGTAATGTATTAGCAGTAAAATAAGATGTGTTTTAAACTCGGCCTGTCTCTTTGTCTTTCAGTCCCTGCTGGACCCGAAAACCCTCGCAGAGTGCTGGCCCCCAGATGGCTTGATGCCTGGTGAGAGTCTCAGATTTCAGAAGGATGAACTGCTCTAAATGAATAATAAAGTTTGACTCAGCGGAGTCGGACATATCCTGACTCCTGCTCTCCGGTGTGGGTCAAACTCCAAAAACGCTGGATCCTACATTTCCCATAATACAACTCAACTGTGACAAAAATAAAAAAGGGCAATTACCAATCATAATTTCAACAAAGAACTACCTCAAAACACGACCAACATTTACAGTCTAAAAATAAAGACATGAGATGCTCCACATGTACGACGAGATGTCTGAATCCAAACCTGACTGGCTCACAGTGAAACAGGAGGTACTGATAGAGGAGACCAGCTGTTGTTTAACCTGATCAATAAAGTTAAACTAAGACAGGTAAACTGTTTAACTATAAAGAGCTCCTCTTGTAGCCAGAAGAACTAAACAGATTAGAAGTGAAAGCGTAGTGGGAAGGGACCCCCCCCCCCCCCAAAAAAACACAAAGGGCCATCATGACGGTTTCCATGACGAAGGTCAAAAGGTGGCAAAGTAGAGTTGATCATAATGGAGTCTGTCTGTTTATCTTTAAATTTAATTAATATACCAGTTACAACCTTTCCTCTGACTGTGTGTGTGTGTGTGTGTCTCAGAGAGCAGCTACTGGCAGCTCTGCCCTCCCTCCAAGTCCGGCCTGCAGGGGGGGTTACTGAGCTCTAGTTTCCCCCCCGGCCCTGTGCCCCTGGTGCCCCCAGATGCTCACCTACAGGAAGGGGGCGACCCCCTGGACGGCACCCCCTCTCAGCCGCAGCAGCACCGGCCCCTGGCGCCCAGCACCTCAGCGTCCGAGCTGTCTCTCCCCGGAGGGCCGGCGGCCCCACCCGGCTCCGGGCCCCCTCCTCCTCCTCCCCCGCCCCCCAAACGCCACTGCCGTTCGCTGTCGGTGCCCGAGGACCTTTCGCGCTGCCGCTACACCTGGCGGCCCAGTGCCTCGCGGGTCTGGACTCCTGTCAGTCGCCAGCAGTGCCACGGGGGAGCAGGGGGAGGGGTCACAGGTGGTGGGGTGGGGGGAGGGGGCATAGGGGCAAGTGTGGCGGGGGGAGGAGCCTGTCCTCTCCGCGCTCCCAGCTCCTCTCTGAACTCGTCGCTACACTCCTCGTCCAGCCCCACCTTCTTCAGCCTGGCGCTGTCTCCGGACTCCCCGCTGCCCTGGAGCTTCCCCTGGGACCCCAGCGAGGCGGCAGCAGGGGGAGGAGCCTGCTGCTGCTTCTTCCCCTCCCCCTCCTCCTGCTCCTCCTCACCATCCCCCCTCCACCCGCCTCCCCCTCCTCAGAGACGTTTCTCCCTCTCCCCCGTGCTCATCAGAGACTCGACAGCCTCCACGTTCCTGCCTCCGCCGCCCGTGCCGAGCCAAGCGGTGCCGCCTCCGCCGGGCTGCTCCGTCGCGGCCGGAGTGGCCCGGGGGTGCCCGGTGCCCGCCTCGCCCTCCTCAGCCTGCAGCACGCCGTCGTCTCTGCGACGCAGTCTGCCGCCACAGCTGCCACGCTGCCACTCGCAGCCCTGTGACCTGCTGCTGCTCAAACCCGGTCTGAAGAGACGCCGCGACCCCGACAGACCCTGCGCCCGCCCCGTCCTCGACTTCACCAAGATGACTCAGGTACTGCAGAACATCCATCCACAGACAGCTTCTCCCACGTCTCCGAACTTCTGCTTTTCTGTTTCTTGTTGACTGAATGTTTTTGGGTTTTGGACAAAACACGACTTTTGAAGACGTCACGTTGGAGTTTGGGAGATTTGATAAACTATTAACAGTTTAATCAAAGATGAAAAGAGTTTGTCTAGACTTTGTGATTAACGCTAAACCACTCGCTAACAGACAGAGCTAACCAATGATTTCTGCTTCTGCTCTATGATTAAAAACGTTAGCATATTCTGGGAGAATGTATATTTAGAACCTGGAAATATTTATGGTCTAGTTATTGAATACTAATTTCTCCGGTCACGGTGTATTAAACTGCAGGTAACCATAGCAACAGTACTGTTCTGCTACAGACTGCTGTCCTGTCTTGAGTTTTCAGATCAATTGAAATATTTAACATAACATGAAGAAACCATCCTGATGCTCTTAAATCTGTTTTTAAAAGAACTGTGATCCAGACACACACTGATCAGGATGTTTTCACATTATTGATCATCATACATACACAGTTGGTTGTCAGAGTCACTTCAGCACTTGTGATGAGTTTCTGTGTTTGTTTTTCTTGACCTTCGACCTGCAGACCCGCAGCATTGACCCGCAGTGTCTGGAGCGCGGCGGCGGCAGGCTGGCCTGCGGCGGTGACGTCTGCATGGGCATGGAGGCCTTCATGGGTGACTTCAGGGGCTCCTGCTCGCCGGCCGAGTGCCTGGGCAGGACCAGCATCGGGCCGCTGAGCGAGAGCGACGAGGAGTGCCGCGAGGATGACGATGAGGACGATGACGGGGAGGAGGAAGTCGATGAGCGTGAGGCGGCGCAGCAGGCGGTGTTTGAGAGGGATTGTACAGAACTCGACTTGAACTTAATAGAAGAAAACTGAGATGTTTGTAAATGGAAGGCTGTTCTCTGTTTCTATTGTTTAATTTAGTTTTATTTTTTAATTGATCTGAACCCCCCTGCCTCCCTGGAGCACCATCTGAACACTCTGCGCCTCCAATCAGCAAGGCTCTCAGGAACAACACCTTCTCTCATTGGACGAGCTGGGGTAAATGAAGCTGATTGACGACGACAGTAATGATCTGACTACCACCTGAAGACTCGGCGCTGTGGAATCCTCCTGGCTGCTGCTGGTTCTTACAGCGAGGGTCTCAGAGAGTAACTCTGGTCGCCTGTGATGAGAGGAAACCTCCACAGTCTGTGTCCCGGTCGGCAGGTACTCTACCTGCATCTGACCTTCACCTACGCCAGTTAAACCTGATCTCTGCAGCGTCAGCGTTCCCAGTTTGGACCTAACACACCAACAAGCCATCGTTCAGGTATCTGAAGCCCAGATGCAGAGTTCTGTGACTGGACTCAGACTGTCCAGGTGCTTCTTGGCGTCCAGGTGTCTTCCAACACACAGCTGCTGAGTCTCTGTAACACACTACAGTCTAACGAGGCCGTCGCCGCACCGCAGCGCCAACCTGAAACATCACCACCACACCGATCACACGGTCCTGCACCACAACACAGACCTCCACAGAGCAGGTTAACCTGCAGTATCACAAAAACATCGCCACCCTTCAGGTGTAAAAATACACACAGGGACTGTCTATAAGACATCATTTCCAAACCTACTTAACCTATAGTCTGTTTCTGGGTCAGCAGATAGTTTTCATTAAATGAACTCTGGACAAACACAATATTGCTGCAATATAATCATTTTTTAATCACTGTAAAGAAATAACAGTTATTCATATGTAAGTCAGAAGGACAACCCCCCCCCCCCCCCAAACATGAAGCCAAATCGTTGGGCTACCTTTGTGACAGCTGGGCGGGTTCGAGGCCCTGATCGGTTATTTGGCGTCACAGATAGTTTGGTTTTATTTGTGTCTGAGAAACACAGCAGCGTGTTTCTGTTCAGGTGAAGTGACCTTTAATGACCCTCCAGAAACATGAATTCAATAAGATGCTGACTTGTCGTCCTCAACAAGTCGTGGTTTGTTGGTTGGTTTCTGTCTTTTTATGAAGAAGTAAGTTTAATACCACCAGATATAATCTTTACAAACACACAAGCAGAGCTGCTTATGTTGAATATTAATCATTGATCGTTAATTAATAATTCAGTGCCCTGATCTGCCAATTGACAGTTTTCATAATGAAATAAATCTATCACAGCCTGAGGTCTCAAACAGACTAAAGTCCTAACATTTCAGAACAAGGCGTTGCCATGGTACCCATCATGATATTATCGAGTGCCTTTGACCAGAATCAATAGTCTTTCATTGGCACAACTTTATTTATAACAGTTAATGGTTGAGTCTGGTGTCGCATCAGAAACAACACATACACTACAAGTCAGAGTCATGTGACCTCAGCGTGGTGATGCGTTCAGGTTCGCTGTTGTTTTGTGGTGTCGTCCCATCAGGCCTCATTGAGGGCAGGTAGCCACTGATGCTGTTGCTCACCTGAGTGTTCACACATTCCTGTCACACACCTGAAAACACTACACACACTCTGCTCATTAACTCACCCCGTCTCTGTGTGTGTGTCTGACATCTTGAACCCCCCTGGTGGTCATGTGACTTGTGTCCAGATTGACTCCAGATTGTTTCCTGATTCAGTTTATCCACATTTACCTCAGACAACAGGAAACACTGGATATTTCAGTGTTTTACGCATTTCTGCGATGAACAGAAAGAACAAAAGGACTTCAGTTGCCTCAACATGTAAAATGCTCCTCCAATAGTGTCAAAACAAGTTCAACAAGTTTCTGTGGAGCTTGGAGAGAGTGATGCATTTACAGAAGTAGTTCAATCAAATTTCAATCTGGATTCAATCTTGATGCTGAAGAAGCACCAGGTGTGAATGTGGTTTTGGGACTTTGAGTGAAAACACTCGTTATGATGTGACTTTTTTTTTCCAATTTTCACTTCACCAACAAAAAAAAGAACAAAATTCACGTTTAAGTTCTCAGAACCTTTTACAGCGTTTCACTGAGCTCAGTCACACTTCACATTCCTGCTCATCATTTCGGTTCCTCCCACGACTGCCTTCCTTCCAGGCAGCCATTTTGTTTCCGATCATTTCTGTGAGATAATCCGTCACAGTCAGTTTCGGAGGTTTTAGTTTACTTTTTTGTCAAAGTTATGTTATTGTCATGTAGCGATACAGCTGAAAACACATTCTATCAGACGTCTCTTTAGCGATGCATTCAGGGACACTTTAACGTCCGAGAGTTGATGGTTTGCTAATAAAAAAGCATCTTAACAGTGATGTTAGAAACTCAAACCCAGAAGACAATCAACAAGTAAACAGGAACATTATAAAAAAGTTTGAATAAGGTGACGTTTGTTCATTTCAGCACACGGCTGTCATCTCTCAGGTGTCAAAATGTCCCTGAATGCACCAAAAAGGGAAAAAAGAGTTACCGTTAAATAACACGCGTTTGACCGAAAGAAAAAGGTGTCTAAATGTTGACTGTGATGGATTATCGTCATCGATTGTGGCAACGTTACTGTTACATTTTCAGATATTTGTTTGAACACAACAGCAGCGAATTCACTTTGTAAAAGAAGAGCTTGTTTTTGTGTTAGCGAGTCGTTGCAGTCTGGATGTCAGAGGGTTTAAACTAATGTGTGTTTGATTTGTGAGTGCAAAGTGCAGAGTTTCACTTTGTGCGATTGTTTTTTCTTTTCTGCCTGATGTCAGTTTCATCTGTCGCACTGTTGGGGGAAAATATCTTTCTGAACTGAAAAACATCCTGCGGGTGATTCTGATTTAGCACTCTTAAAGGGACAGTTCAGCATGTTCAGATGGATATCGGTCTCTGTTTATCTTAATATGCAAGGTGGAGTTAGCCTAGCTTAGCATAAAGACTGGGGGACCACAAGGGTCTACCAGGATTTTGTCAGGTGAGGTCTGTAAACTGTAATTACGAGCAGCCGAGTGGGAGAAACCGTTCATGTCGGCCTCTGACTTGTAATTTTAAGTGGGAGATGCATCCAAATAAATCCAATATTTATATGATAATAATTTATATAATATTACAATCATATCATATCAATAATACAATCAATTGAGCTAATATTACAGGAGTATCTGGTTTCACTTGGTAACAAACGAACTAGTGCAGTTTTAGCATGTTAAAGTTAAACATGCTAAAATATAAATAGTGATCATGTAAACATTGTACCGACTGTTGTCATTGCCAGCATGTTAGCAGGCTAATGTTAGCATTTAACTCAAGGCTCTGTTGTGTCTAAGAAGCTATAGGCTTTCTGTTTGTGTTCAGATTAAACAAACAAGATACAAAGTGTTCATCATTGAGCTTTAGAGGTGTTGGTATGTGTATTTTTGAAAGACCAGCTGTTTCCCCCTGCTTCCAATCTCTATGCTAAGCTAGGCTAACTACATCTTAACTCCAATTTTGTACTTGACACACAGATATGAGAGATATATCCACCTGAACATCTCACTCTCAGAGAGAAAGAGAACACTATTTACCAAAATGTTGAACTATTCATTTAAGGTAAGGATAAAGTTTGCTATATGCTAGCTTGTTAGCTTCATGTGCTGTCGATTAGAAACTCTAACTTGGTGATGCACCAATGTAGACGGAAATAAACGGGTCAGTTCCCCCAGATTACAAAATAATTGAAAATGAAAAATGACATTTAAAAAACAGCAACATGTCCAGAAACCCTGTAACACATACACACAGTGTCCCTCTAACACACATATACACACATACACACAGTGTCCCTCTAACACACACATACACACAGTGTCCCTGTAACACACATATACACACAGTGTCCCTCTAACACACATATACATACATACATGCATACACACACACTCTCCACCCTCCTGGTTTGCCGGTTTGTTTCCGTTGATCGCTCCAGAACACCCAACATAAGCCTTAACTGAACATATTCTATTATTCTGTAAATCGAAACATTTAAAAAAAGGAAAAACTAACGGAGAAGAAAAGGAAATGTGTACTGTAGCTGTTAAATTTTTAGTCCCTCTGTTCATTATTTTCTGCTGTTTTTTCTCAGTATTTCTAATCTGATGTCTGAGCGTGACGAGGTGTCGGTGATGAACGCATCGTGTTTGAAAAAATAAAAGCTTCCTGATGGAGGAGGAGCCGTGAACAGAGGAGTCGTGTACAAAGTTAGCGCAGAGACTCGGACATCTCTTGTCTTTTAGAAATGTTTTTTTTTTATTGTATGTGATTAAAAAAAGAACAATGACAACATGGCAATTTGAAAAACAGTTTGTGAATAAATTAAGTTTATTGAGAATTATTTTACAAAGAAAGGGGAAACTGGTGTCCTGTGTTTATTGTCATCACTCCCATCAAGTCAGTCAGGAACTGGTTCATTTAAAACTTGTGGTTCATTAAAAAGTGTTGGTATGACCCGTACGGTCACGATTAAAGGAGCATACCGCTGGTTTTGTATGTTTTAGTCAAAGAACTACAGGTTTAGCGGTGAGCCCCTCCCACCACCAAACTTCAAACCACAGAATTGGATGCTGCTGTCAGTCTCAGATTGATTGACAGGTATTTTAAGACAGGGATTACCAATAAGCAACAACTGAATCAGTTATTAATATTCTCTGTTGCTGTTAAAGGTTTGTTTACATCAGTAAACAGGATTTACTGTAGCGTTTAAAGTGAGAATGATCATGTTGTGGGAGCATCGTTGCAGTTTTATAAAACAATAGTTTTACAAAAATTAAGTTAATTTTATGAGAAATAATGTATAATAAAATGAGAATAAAGTGAAATTTTTATGGGGAAAAAATCCAATTTTATGAGAAAAGTCATATTTTTAAGTCATGAAAATAAGAGAAAAAAGTAAATGTAAGAAAAGTCAGTTTTAGGAGAAAAATCACAATATGAGAATATAGCATATAATATAGCAATTTTATGAAACTCAATATTACAAAATAAAGTTGCGATTTTAAGAGAAGAAATATATGTGAGAGTAAAGTCTTCATTTCATTTGAAAACAATAAAATGAGAATAGATTCAATATGAGAATAAAAGTACACTATGAGGGAAAAGTCAATTTTATGAGAAGTCAATTTTTTGTACATCTCATAATTATTGCTTTATTGAACAGGGACAGTCACATTAATAAAGATTGTTTATGCTGAAAAGATGTTACACCATCACCCTAAAAAACAATATAAGATGAAAAAAGTTATTGAAATAGTTTATAAGCATGCAGATCAACAGTAAAGAGAGAATATTAATGTTATAAAGGTATTCAGGCACCAATATACTACATTATCAGGTAATTAAAACAAATTAAAATGTTTTTTGACATAATTAAGAGAAAAAGTCCTTCTCAGTCAGGAAACCACAGAGGTTGACTTTGGAATAAAACAACACATTTATTATAAACAATGAATTGTTAAAAATCATAGTGTGAGTAAAGAAAATCGCTTCATGTTCCCTCCGTCCATCACCGAAACAACAAAGATAGGTGAATAGGTGAGATGGTTCACTGCATGTTTTCAGTTTTTCTCAGCAGGGCAGCTCTCTGAGGAGGAGGAGGAGGTGGAGCTGCTCCCCTCTGGCCCCCCACTGGAGGAAGTGATGGCCGGGGCCGAGGTGACGCTGATGGGGACGACCCTCTCCTTCCTGTCATTCACCGCTCTCTCCCGGGGAGCCTGGATCTGCAGCCGGCCGCCCACCAGCGAGCAGGTGATGGCCTCGGGGTCGACGCCGTCCGGCAGGTCGAACTCCTGTCTGAACTCCTGACACCTGTAGGTGTAGGAGCCCTTCTCATCCTCCTTCTTCTTCTCCGTCCTGCCGCTCACCCTCAGTTTCCTGCCCACCTGTTTGACAGACAGCTCCTCCGGGGAAAACTCCTTAGTGTCCAGGCTGAGGGCAAAGCTGCTGCCGTCCCTCCCCAACTCCTGGAAGGCGATGGGCTTGAAGACCCCCGTAGAGGACGAGGTCTGGTCGATCTCCTCGAAGATCTTCTGGTGCAGCCTCTCCATGTACTCCATGCTCTGCCTCATCTCCTGTATGTGGCGGATCATCTCCTGCTCCATGTGGTAGAAGAGCGGCCGGGTCTCGGGCCACAGGCTGCGGACGGGCCAGTGCAGGTCCAGGAAAGGCCTCATGGTGAGGGGGGTCGGCTGGAAGACGCTAGGACACAACATCCTGACAGTGGTGGAGGTGGAGGTCCGGTTTAAGATCAGCAGCTTCAGTCTGGAGTCTGTCTGTCTGTCTGATGTCCTGCCTCTCTGCTGTTTATATACATACACACACCCCGTCGGAAAGTTCGAGCAGCATTCCTGTGTGTGTGTGTGTGTGTGTGCGTGTGTGTGCGTGTGTGTGTGCTCACAGTCTAAATGCAGCCCGGCTGGTATTCCTGCAGCCTGCTGCCACATGCCGACACATCTGAGCTTTGTTCTATTTCTGCTGCAGTACTCTGTCATGGTCTTTATAAAGCAGGTGAACACACACACACACACACACACACACACGTTTGTTTGTGATCAGCTTTACCTGCATTTGATCAAATATCTGATCAGTTTAATAATCTAACGTACAGCTGAAGGACTGACAGAGCTGATTATTGATCAGTTCACAGCTCTGGGATCAGCTGCTCATCTCACTGTTATAATCGTCATGGTGATATCAAGATGTCAGAACACAGGTGTGAGTGGACGTTCAAAACGTGTGTTAATTCAGTATTTCTACATCAATACTCAGGCATGCCAGGTCTCAAACAAAACAGTAAGACGTAGTTTGATGACGTCGTGAAGCAGCGTGGGATCATGGGAGTTGTTGTCCATCCTCCATTGCCGATGAAAATCTATCCGATGTGACTCAGAAATCATGTTCGTGGACGAGGAAATGTATTAAAGTAGCCCAGCGCTATTATCCATGGTCAAGTCAGTCATACTAAAGATAACTTTGTGAGCGCGTTGAATGTCGTAATTTTAATGTGGAAATGTTACATATTCTACCTTTAGCTTGTGTTAATTACAATGTCCTTTACATCAACAAGCTTCTCTTTGTGTTTACTGTTTTCATTTTAACAATGTGACTGTAAAACTCTAAACTCTGAAAAACTGCTCAGTAAAGTAAGTTCAGTTAAAACTGATGAATGATGTCAGCAGTACTTTATATATTACTTCATATATATATTCATGATGGCCACGATAGTTATCGGGGGATTAGCTCAAATGGTAGAGCGCTCGCTTAGCATGCGAGAGGTAGCGGGATCGATGCCCGCATCCTCCAGTAGATGTTATTTTCTGAAACACATCTCATCTGGATGTTAGATATGTTACTCGTTTGTTTAAACGTTTTAAAAGACATTTAACCACCGCGACAGTTTAGAATTCACAAGGAAAAACTGAATATCAGGTTTTACGTGTCAGTGAACGCACCAACATGTGACTTGAACGACGTCTCCTGGAGTGTAAAGATTAGTTAGAGTTACAGTGACATTAACAAACAGGCGGAAAGATACACGTTAACACCAAAGGGACAAATTAAAGCAAAACACCAAACCACACACAGATATTATTAGAACTGTTATTTAAGATAAGATAAGATAACTGTTTTTTGAGTTGAAATATAGTTTTAATTTCACTGATCCCAGCAGAAAATAGTTTAACTAGAATATTCACTTTTCTGTACTGCATTTTTAAACAGCATATATTCATTCAACAAGCTGACAAATACAGTACTGCTGATACTTTACTACATGAAGCTGACAGTACTTGTGTACTTTTACTGCAGATACTTTGACTACATGAAGCTGACAGTACTTGTGTACTTTTACTGCAGATACTTTGACTACATGAAGCTGACAGTACTTGTGTACTTTTACTGCAGATACTTTGACTACATGAAGCTGACAGTACTTGTGTACTTTTACTGCAGATACTTTGACTACATGAAGCTGACAGTACTTGTGTACTTTTACTGCAGATACTTTGACTACATGAAGCTGACAGTACTTGTGTATGAGGTGCAGCTGCTTGTCATTAGGAGTTGGGCTGCAGGAAGGCGGAGCCGCACTGCTCTCAGATCAGCAGTCTGACAGGAAACACCCATATAAGGCCCGAGGGAAGTGATGACGCCTCTGGAAGATCTCCATGTGACGTAGAGCCTAAAAAAACTGATCTGAGCTGTGACGTGTCTCCAGGGTTTCCGGCCATGGCGGCTGGCTGTGCTCCCCGCGGCCGTTTACCGGCTGCAGGCCGGCCGACAGACAACACCCATGGAGCCGGACTGAGGTCTGGACTCTACCGGATCGTTCACGCTCCAAAAACCGCAGCACAAAGAGCGCAGAGAGCACTGGAGCGTCCGCGTGCAGCCTGGTCTGCACGCTCACCGCACTGACCAAATATGGGCTTCCTCCCTGCCATATTTGGGAATGTACGTCACGCAGGAGTCTTTATAAAGCCGGGAATCCTCATTGAAGGAACCTGACACAGCTCCAGTTCAAGTTGTCACCGTCCGCACGTGAAATCACCAACCGGAAACAAACATTTGACAGTTGTTCACAAAGATCCTAAAATAATCACTCAGAGCATCTTCTCCACCCGGGACCCGGGACCCCAGAATCCGGACCTGAAGACCCTCCAGCATTGGCTTCCTCCGAGCATCACGGCCCCCAGCAGCCGCGTCAGCCCGTCCAGAGCGCCTCTCCGCGGGGTTCAGGAGCGGAGACCGACTCGGTCCCCCGGCAGGAACACCCCGGTGCTCAGGAGCTCCAGCAGCGGCTGAGCGCCACACCCGCCGCCGCCTCTCGCTCTTCTTCCTCCAGAGAGATGGCAGCGACCAAAGCGGAGCTGCTCCTGTCCGCCCTGCAGATCTCCGACCCTCTGGCCGGCTTCCCGCCGCCCCTCTCCCCGCTGGACGGTTACTCGAAGCTGGAGGAGCTGCAGATGCTGCTGCAGAACGCCGCGGCGGGAGGCTCGCTGCTGGCCGCGTCCGCAGCGGAGGCATCCGGGCTGCTGAGCGGAGAGCCCGGGGAGTACGGAGGTGAGGAGCGGGCGTGGTGGTGGGGGAGAAGTGTCTTCAGCAGGGAGCAAACTCTTAAATACACATCAAACCTTCCTTCAGCCTTTCATGTGCAGATAAAGTTAAATATGCAGAAATCCGTCACTTTAATGAGTAAAATAAGTAATAATGAAGTAAAATAAGTGATAATGAAGTCCTGACTGCTGCTTGTTCTGCTCCTAAAGTCATGAAGAAGGTTTAATGAGGTGAATTTAAGCCTGAGAAGTGAAGCACAACTGCTGTTTAAAGGATGTTTGTAGTTAACTAATTAATAATTAAACACTAAGCAAATAAAACTTACATCTTACATAAAACTTTACAGGTCAGCAGAATGCAACAAAGCTGTGTTCACCTTCTGCAGTGATGATGATGATGAGGATGATGTCCTGCAGTGTCTCTGCATAATTCTTCTGCAAACAGGAAATAAAGACTTACTGTTGTTCCCAAATCTGTTATTTCCTGAAGGCAAACAGAAACAGCCAGCGAGCTGGAAAATTAGTTTAACAGTCAGCTGACTCTCTGCAGCCAATCACATCAGAGCAAACGTCCCTCTCAGGTGCTTCAGGTGTGGTCAGCAGGTAATCAGTTTTCTTCTTCTTCTCTTTCTCTCTCAGACTCTCTGTCGGAGCTCCCGGACCTGCAGAACCTCCCCCCTCTCACCCCCCGCTTCCCCCCTCTGGCCTACAGCGGCCGCTTCACCTTCGAGCCGTCGTCCTCCACCTCCAGCAGCGGTGGCGGCCTGTGGGCGGAGCCTCTCCTCAGCTTGTTCACGGGGTTGGTCAGCATGGCGGCTCCTATCCCTACAGCCTCATCAGGGACATCATCAGTGACATCATCATCATCGCTGTCCCAGCCGGGCTTCAGCTCCGTCCAGATCAGCTGTGGTGACGTCGCCTCAGTCTTCTCTGCGACACCAACGTACTCCACCGCCACTGGCTCCGACCTCCTCCCCACCGACCCCCAGCCGGCCTTCCATCTGCAGGGCCCCCCTCCTGCCTACCCCACCTCTACCTCCAGACTTAGCCTCCAGCCGCCCTCCCTGGTGGTGCCGATGCTCCCAGACTACCTCCTGTCGCAGCAGCAGCCGCAGGATGGCGAGCTCGGCCCGACCCAGGACCAGAAGCCGGTGCTGTCGCAGAGCCTGAACCCGTCGCAGCCTCCGCTCACGCCGCTCTCCACCATCAAAGCCTTCTCCTCGCAGATCCAGACACAGCCTCAAGGCTCCGCCTCTGGGCCCACCTCTGGCCCCGCCTACCAGGCCCAGCTCACTAAATCCAGCCGGATCAGGAAGTCCCCCGCAGGCCGGCAGTGCAAGACACCGCCACACGAGCGTCCGTACGCCTGCCCCGCTGACGGCTGCGACCGTCGTTTCTCCCGCTCCGACGAGCTGACGCGCCACGTGCGCGTTCACACGGGCCAGAAGCCGTTCCAATGCCGCATCTGCATGCGCAGCTTCAGCCGCAGCGACCACCTGACCACACACATCCGCACGCACACCGGCGAGAAGCCATTCGCCTGCAATGAGTGCGGACGCAAGTTCGCCCGCAGCGACGAGCGCAAGAGGCACGCCAAGATCCACCAGAGGCAGCGGGACCGGAAGACCGGCAGGACCTCCTCCCCCTCTGCTCCCATCCCCATCAGCAAACCCCCCGCCTACTGCTCCCCTCCCACCTCCTCCCCCTGCTCCTCCTACTCCTCCCCCGCTCACAGCTCCTCTTCCCCCGCTGCCTCGCTCTTCCCCTCCTCCTCTTCCTCCTCCTCCTCCTCATTCTCCTCCCTCAGCATGCAGGCCGCCTCCCCCTGCTTCACCTCCTCCTTGTCACTGTCTCATGTCTACACCTCCTCACCGTCCCCCCACCTCTACTCCTCCTCCTGCTCCTCTCCGATGGCGAGTCCTCAGTCGGAGCTCCCCTCCCCCCACAGCTCCAACATCTGCTGACAGACAGGAAGTCCTGTCCCATCGTGACCTTTGACCTCAGACTGAAACTTTAACACAGACGTCAAACTGTAGATTTATTTTTGTGTTTGTCCTGTAGTGACAAGGTCAAAGGTCAACAGACGTGAGGAGCGTGTGGAGGAGTGAAACACCTCGCTGCTGGTTCATTTGGAGCCTTTTCAGCCACCGTAGTTGATGCACAGACACCTGACAGCGTCTCTTAAGATGTCCAGTTAAAGATGACGGCTGGACATGAACTTAAACCTTCAGCAGTGAATAAAAACTGACTTTAAAGAAACTCTCAGAACCAAACTTCGTAGGGAAAACTGCTGAATTTAGGAGACTTCAAATTCCGTGATTGTAAAGAGAGTTTCCTGTATGAATGAGTGTAAATATGAGTCGTTTTGTAAGTATAATGTGTGTACATAATGTTTACATGTAGTATAGTGTACAGACATGAACATGTACATAGTTTTTTACCTACTGCGTAGGTTCTGGGACATTTGTATGTTTACATTCAGGTCAGTGTTTGGTTTCATACTGAACATGTTTCCTCTTTAAAGCAAAAAGCTGCAAGAATAAAAGGTCAAAATCCTGTCGGTGCTTTTATTTTAGAATGATTCACAGCTGCTGACAGTTTTACGTTGAGTTGTGGAGCTTTTGATTGTATCACATGGTCTTCATTAGCATAAGTAGTTTGTCGTGGAATTGTGGATATTCAAACTTTCCCTTTTTCTGATAACTTTCATTATCATTTTATTATTTATCCGAGGAAACTTCATCTGCTGATGAGGACCGTATATAAAATTGAAAGCTCCAGAACAAGCGAGTAAGGGTCCCTTGAGTGGACATTGTTTTGTCAGCTATTGTTTCACAGGTCAAAAATGAGCTTGACAAGAAAAAAATGAACATTTACAGTTTCATGACAACCGAGCAAACTCTAGTTATTGAAGAAGACCATGTGATATGGTTGAAAGCCCTAGAACAAGCGGCCCATGAGTGGTGATTGTTTTGTTGACTTTTTTGTTGATAGTGTAATATCGAAACCCAAACAATACTTTTTTGAGAAATATATAGAAGTTAAATATCTCAACATGAGTAGAACTTTATTGAAATAAAAACAGACTGTTGATACAAATCAGGAATCTGATCGAATAATCAATCAACACGATCAGGAATCAGATCAGACATTCCATGCCAACCTGACTTCTTGTTGGTCGACAAAAAATAAAGAAATAAAGGTTTAAAGCATAAAACAATGTCACATATTGAAACATATACATTTACTGAGTGTTGAAGAGTCAAACACACACACACACACACACACACACACACTCCCTCTGTACTCTGGCATTTATGTCAGCAGTAAATCCTGTGTGTGTGTGTGTGTGTGTGTGTGTGTGTGTGTGTGTGAGAAACAGCCAATGGGATCAGACTTTGTCACAGGCGGCTCGGCCAGCTCTGCAGGAAAAACAACTAGAGTTTCAGCCCAAATATGGTGTTTCCTGTCGCTGCAGCGGACGTCCTGACGTCCAAATAAGGAGCTTCCTGCTGGCGGGACACCTGGACGCTGTGTGTGTATTCCAAAGTATCCACAGTGAAATCAAAGTCCTGATAGTTTCAGTTTCTTGTTTCAGGATCCAACATATGCTGCATCTTCATGAATCAGGGAGGAAAATCCCCAAACTGGAAATTTAAGACGTCACGAGAGGATTTTCATGGTTTCAGCCTGAAGAAAGAAAGAAAACACAAAGAAAGAAAGTCTAAAAGTCTAAAAGTCAGTCTGTCATGAAGCAGAAACAAGCTGACACGTGAATCTCCTGCTGAGGGTGGAATATAGATATATAGATATACAGTATATATCTATAAAGGTCTAATATAAAGTGCACAGTGACTCCAGCTTCAGGTGAAGACAGAACAAGGTTTCCCTCCAGTGGTGGAGCACAGTCGGTGTTTAAAAAAGTTCTAAACTTTGATTTTAAAATTTTACAGGCCTCAATGAGACGTCCTGTTCACGTCATCAGGTTAACACCGTTCAGCAGTCCTAACAATACCTTCATATCAATACACTCTAGGATGCAGAGGAGCAGTAAAAGTACACAGGTATTCTCAGCTTAGTGAGTCAAAAGTATGATCTGAGGTGGTGTAGCAGTATAAAGTAGCATAAAATGGAAATACTCAAGAAAAGTACAAGTACTTACAGTTGTACTATAGTACAGTATTTGAGTAAATGCAGGTCTGAAGGGTCACGTGTGAGGACTGAAAGGCGGACAGAGCAGCAGCGGATCTGCGGACACCGTTTTAACGGAGAGTGACCACCGGTGAAGGAGCGAACCACAGACTGTCTGCAGACAGATTTTACTTTTTGGGTAAAATCACTTTAACAAAACCAGCTGGTGTCAAACAGAAGTTCTGGTGCTGCTGTTCGCTTAATAATGCATAATAATGTTATCTATCCCAGCTCTAACTAAAAATAAAAACTATAATGTCAATAAAAGCAGTTTATAGGCACAAAATCGTGTTTTCACCTGGTTTTGTGCTGTGGACATGTTGTTGGCGTGTTAGGCGAACGTGAAAACCACTTCACTATGGAAACTGATTGTGATTGTTTCGCCCTTCCTGTTTGCTACTTATCTATCATATCGAAACTTGGACACAGCGCCACTAGCCCATAGTCTCCAGCGTTATGGTCAAAACGGGTATTGCATCCTGTGCCATTTTAGTGGTCCTCGTTAGTATAGTGGTGAGTATCCCCGCCTGTCACGCGGGGTTCGATTCCCCGACAGGGAGGCTATATTTATTTATTTTTTATTATTATTGCTCCTGTGCAGCTTTATTGATGAAATAACGGCACTTCACACTCCTGAAGACCTCCTGCCTCCAAAGAATCATTTTATACATTTCCGGTAGGCTAAGTGCACAACGGCCGTGTTCGATTTGAGACAATACTACCCTGTCAAAATTCACACACTACCAAGTAAGTACATAGTGTACATAGTGTACTACATGGACGTGTACTAATGGAAGTAGCAGTAGTCTTTATTTGAGCTTATTTGACCAAGAACACGTCTGACTTGGTTGGCAGTTGGGCTGGTTTTATTTCTGTGTGTCTGCAGGCTGTTTGATGACCATATATCACACAGAGCAGCTGACAAAAACATATTGAATCAAGCTGAATACGAGAGGAGTCGTGTCCTTATCACGTCTTATCTCATAAATGAAGCTAAAAGTTTCAGCTACTAGTTTCATCTTAAAGAGCTTCTCACAAAGCTGCTGAGAGAAGAGAGGGATGACATCATTATAACATCATGTTTCATGAATGAACTTCCTTACTATGTATACAGTGATTGGCTGACAGGTGAAACACATCAATACAGGAGTGTGTTCAGTTAAATTCAGTTAAATTAGGTAAGATCCTTTGTGAATTACTCTCAGACCAAAGACTGAATATGAACCCTGATCTATGAGGACATTGGCTCCATGAATTCACTTCAGCTCTGTCTGATTCGCACACACCACACACACACCACACACACACACACACCACACACATCACACACACACCACACGCACACACCACACACACACCACACACACACACACACCACACACACCACACACACACCACACACGCCACACACACACATCACACACACACCACACGCACACACAACACACACCACACACACACAACACACACCACACACACACCACACACACCACACACACACCACACACACCACACACACAACACACACACGCCACACACCACACACACACCACACACACACCACACACGCCACACACACACACACATCACACACACACCACACACACACACACACACATCACACACACACCACACGCACACACACACACATCACACACACACCACACGCACACACAACACACACACGCCACACACACCACACACACCACACACACGCCACACACACACACACACACATCACACACACACCACACGCACACACAACACACACACGCCACACACACCACACACACCACACACACACATACACACCACACACACAAAGTTGTGTTTCCATCACTTCAGAGGACATTACATTGACTTACATTCATTTCCTGGAGACTTACCATAACCACTAACTTAAAGCTTTAATAATATATTTATTTTTATGATTGACCTTTTAACTGATAATTTTGTCTTTTTTATTTTAATTTTATCAAATTTTGGATTTCTGGAAGCTCAGAAATTTTGGTTGAGCTATTTCAGGGTCCGATTTCCAACATGGCTGCTGTCAAAAAATCTGTTATAAACTGTAGTGAGCTTGTTTTAATATTACTGCAGGAGTATTTTACATGTTGTAGATTAAGATAAACTTTATGTGATTCAGATCAGAGTCATCAACTCATGGACGAATATCTCACCTGTGTGTATGCAAGGATGATGGTGTATGTCTCACCTGTTAGACACATCGGGCGCTGAAAGACAGGTATTTGTAGGTGTCTGGACAGGGGTCTCCTCCCGTCACTGCACTGGTTGCATGGACGTAACACACTGTCTTATCTTTACACCTGGAGGAGATGACAGATGCTGTTAATCTGCTGCATTTTCCATTTAAAACCAACATTTTCAGCATTCTGAAGGTGCTTTGCTAACATATATAAAGCAGCTACTTAAAGGAAATCCTTCCATATTTAAGTAAATCTTCCCTTCTCTGTCTTCCCCAGAGTCAAATGGTCCAGGATGTGTTTAGTCGACTGTAGCATGACGACTAAAACCAGGGGCAAACTGCAAGCCTAGCTCCATCAAAGAAAAAAGAAAAGATAGACCGTCCAACAACTTTCACTTTTTTAAAGTTCACAACAGGTTCAACTCAAGGGCAGTCAGCCATTGTCACACAGTGTAGCTTCACTGTAGCATACACTGTACTTGCTATACAGAGAGAATTAGTCGGGGTTCCAAGTTATACAAGAGCTCCAACTGTCAGTTGCCATATTGTCTATGGGGAAAATGAATGGGACATTTACTTCCAGGACTAGGGGTGCCTGAGATAGCCCCTGCCACTTCGCAACTCTATACCTAGTTGGTAATGCTCAGCCTCCAGCACTAGATACGTCACCTCTCACACCAGAAGGGTGATATTCAATGTCCCAAGGGCCAGATTTTGTACCCAAGGGTCAGTTCACCAAGGCCCGCGTCTTCACATGCCTCCTAACTGGCACTGCACCAGACCCCTACACCTAAACTTGATTGCTTGTCAGATTTTTCACCTGTAAAAAGAGTAAATTTTGTTTGTGATGTCTTACAGATTACGCAGAGTCGTAGTAACGTCACGTCTGCAGTTAGTGCTTTGTTGTATCCGGTACTGCTTGAAGCTCAAACAAACGTATTTTTTCTGACGGCCGTAGACAGCTGATTCTATCTGGATCATCTTCCCACGAACTATAGAGAGAGACAGATTAGCGGCCAGAAAATAAACTAAGACATGAGAAAACACGATGGATGTGTGTGAAACTTACAGCATCTGAACTGCCCATATTTTCCACCTCAGATCACACCCTCAAACTTAGAGGGATATCCCAGTGTGTTCTGAGGAGAAGGTGGTTTGATGGAGAAAGGAAATCCTGATTGAAATGCTGATCTACTGTTCCAGGGAAACCTTTGCTTGTAGCTGATTTTAAACTTTGGCATGCTGCTGCAGGGACACTTTGGTTTGTAGCTGATGGGAACTGTTGGTTTGTAGCTGCAGGGACACTTTGGTTTGTGGCTGAAGGGACCTCTTGGTTTGTAGCTGCAGGGACACTTTGGTTTGTGGCTGAAGGGACATCTTGGTTTGTAGCTGCAGGGACACTTTGGTTTGTGGCTGAAGGGACATCTTGGTTTGTAGCTGCAGGGACACTTTGGTTTGTGGCTGAAGGGACATCTTGGTTTGTAGCTGCAGGGACACTTTGGTTTGTGGCAGATAGGAACTGTTGGTTTGTAGCTGCAGGGACACTTTGGTTTGTGGCAGATAGGAACTGTTGGTTTGTAGCTGCAGGGACACTTTGGTTTGTGGCAGATAGGAACTGTTGGTTTGTAGCTGCAGGGACACTTTGGTTTGTGGCAGATAGGAACTGTTGGTTTGTAGCTGCAGGGACACTTTGGTTTGTGGCAGATAGGAACTGTTGGTTTGTAGCTGCAGGGACACTTTGGTTTGTGGCAGATAGGAACTGTTGGTTTGTAGCTGCAGGGACACTTTGGTTTGTGGCAGATAGGAACTGTTGGTTTGTAGCTGCAGGGACACTTTGGTTTGTGGCAGATAGGAACTGTTGGTTTGTAGCTGCAGGGACACTTTGGTTTGTGGCAGATAGGAAACTGTTGGTTTGTGGCTGATAGGAACTGTTGGTTTGTGGCTGAAGGGAACTGCTGGTTTGTAACTGATAGGAACTGTTGGTTTGTGGCTGCAGGGACACTTTGGTTTGTGGCTGATAGGAACTGTTGGTTTGTGGCTGATAGGAACTGTTGGTTTGTGGCTGGTAGGAACTGTTGGTTTGTGGCTGATGGGATCTGTTGGTTTGTGGCTGATGGGAACTGTTGGTTTGTGGCTGATGGGATCTGTTGGTTTGTGGCTGGTAGGAACTGTTGGTTTGTGGCTGATGGGATCTGTTGGTTTGTGGCTGATGGGAACTGTTGGTTTGTGGTTGAAGGGAACTGTTGGTTTGTGGCTGCAGGGACACTTTGGTTTGTGGCTGATGGGAACTGTTGGTTGCCTGTTGCCTGTTGCCTGGAGGTGCTGGTTTGGTTTCTCCACTACTGTGAGTGAAAAACAGGGAAAGGGGGGAGGGGTTTGGACTGTGTTAATGTTTGCAACTAAATAGTAATTCATTTTTAGTCTCTATGACAGCAGGCTATTCATCCCACCTAAGGCTGTATTCAGACCAATCAGGCGCTGCAGCGAAAATGCCAGTTCATTTGAATGTGGGTAGTGTGTTTAGGCTGTGGTGGTGGGGACCACAGGGGGTGCCAAAAAGAAATGCAGCAGCCCTGCGGCAAGAAGTTGAAACAGAATCAACTTTTGGAGAAATGCAACCAACGTCATGCTGCAGCGGCCAGTCATGCCGGCGATCAGACCAGAAGATGCCCAGGTAAAGAAGAACTGTGTTTACCATGTAGCATTGTAGCATTCCATAGCATTCCACTGTTTACCGAGCAGCTGTGAAGATGGAAGAGAGACTGATCGATTGCCGCCGTGATGACCTTTCCAGAGCGGTACAACCCTACCACGAGGGAGTACGAAGACATTAATCGCTGTGCAGTCGCTTGGCTTGTATGGCTCTTGAAGTTGGGATTGCTGGTTAGTATTTCTGCTACAATCAGCGTGGCCATGTAGGGACACTTCCACACCGCCACACAACCCTGCACTAATCACCGCAACGCCTGATTTGGTCTGAATGCAGCCGAAAAGTGTTGACATTCAGAAAAGGTAGAAACACTTTGACTTGAGATGTGAACGAACAAGACAAACTAGTTGGTTTGGAGCATACTGAGCTCCTCAAAGGGTAATTCCAGTATTTTTAAACCTGGGCCCTAATTTTACATATTTTGGGGTCTAAATGACTAATAGGTACCAAACGTTGTGGAATTGATCCAGTAGATCAGAAAGCCGGAAAACGGGCTGCAATGGGAACTGTTGGTTTGTTGCTGAAGGGACACTTTGGTTTGTGGCTGATGGAAACTGTTGGGTTGGCAGCCGCGAAAAGGGCTGCAATGGCTGGAACAGGCTCAGATTGTTGTGTCTGACAGCATTATGGAAAGGATCCCTCCAGAGACAGACGTTTGTTAAAGACTAAGATCCTTTTAGTTTAACCAGAAATGGAAGTCTTGCTCTAAAATCTCGCGAGAGGTGAGTTCAAGAGGTGAGAGGTGGTTCAACGTTCCGATCATCAGATCAAAATGTTTAAAAATGATAGCCACACCCAAATACATGTGTATATACCAAGAGGCTTCATGATGATAGTGAGATATTTAAAGCGACAGATTGTCATACCTCTCGCTCTCCTCCTCTGATGATGATGCTGAAGAAGATGATGATGAAGACGATGACAATGAATCAGAGTTGGCTCGACCTCGAGTGCACATGAATAAGAGCTTTCTTTATCATGATTAAATTCAATTTCCATCAACTCAGCATTGACAGTAAAATTGAGAAAATCAAGGCTGTTTATCCACACGACATTTGCAACTTTAGAAAATAATTTCAGATTATGAAGAAGAGAGTTTAAAAATGCAGCTGCACCGAACCACCCAGGACAACTCCACCAGGCTCACCACACTCCTCTCTCCCAGGCCCCCTGAACTACCCACACCGTTTAGTGTATTAGCCATGAAAATTAGTACACCACTAATATCAATACTTACCAGCTACAGAAAGCAAGATGAGCACAACAGCCAGAACTGAAAGACAGACAGACAGTAATTGACATTTTGTAGGCAAAAAATTGAAACGACTTCATGTGGAACTCCCAAACCGCAAGGAAGTAGTTTTTTCACATCGAACTTAACGTTAGCGCTTGTTCCAGCGGACTTCCGCCAGATCAGCATAACGTCAGTGAAAAGTTAACTTTACTTCAGCCCGGTTCAGTGTGAGAAGACATCGACAGAGAGAAAAAGTCTTGACGTAGCAGCTGTTGGAGAGTTCCAGGTGAACTCGTGGAAGCCATTGCTGTAGGTTTGGTCATGTCAGAGGCTTTGAAGTGGACGGTGGGTTCAGGAAGGCGTACTCTCCTTAGTATGCAGATTATATGTAAATCACACTCTCTGTGCCCCCTCCCCTCATAGCCATCCCCTCCACGCCCAAACGGTGACAGATAATTGAGACTGAAAACCACTGACACTGAATAGAAACTGTTGCGTGTAAAAAGACTGACATGAAGGAAAAAAATCAGGTGATTGTCATTGAAAAACACATCAGAAGCCAAAAAATATCAAAATAATTTCAATGCCAATGTTTCCTTTTTCAGTTCAGGTTTCAGTGCCAAAATCTAAAGTCCCTGTCCTGGCTCCAGTAATAATAATGTAATATTGTCAGCCTGTGTGCAAAGGAGTCTGCAGTGCACTTAAACTCGTTAATCTGAGCGCACGTTAATAACTGAGGGACACTCAGATGAGTGTATCAACATTTTTATCATCTCAGATCTTCTCTTATCTGGACAGTCAGAGGACACTGTTAATAGAGGTTTTACTATAAAAATCTACGTGAAACAATTAACGTGAGAGGGACAAAAATATGATTTTGGACATTTCCATCCCCAGTGGAAAGTACGTCGTTGTACTCACAGGCCAGCAGGGTCAGCTTCAGAGGGACCATCTCTGGTCTGTTGTTCCTCGACAGGTGCAGCTTTTTGGGTTTTTTCCTCTCAGGACTCTGGAGACGCAGTCAGCTTCCCCCGGCTGCCTCCACTGCTCGTCAGTCTTCAGTGTGTAATGAGTAAATATGACGAGGCTGTTTGACTAAACTGCATGACTGGGGGAGAGATGACGAGGAATGTATAGTATTTACATCTACTTCCTGCAGAAAATACCCAAAACAGACACAGCAGCACATGAATGGAGTTTTTACTGTATACAGCTGCAGAGCTATAAATACAGTGGGACTGAAGAGGGTCAGTTTTCACTCCATTTATTTACTTTATTACTTTATTTACTACATGTCTCAGTTAGGCATGTCCTGTTATTTTCTGGAAAAGAATAGGCTGCTCAGAAATGCATTACATTTGCATGTCAGTGGTATTATACATGTTATAGGGCAGGTTTTATTAAAAAGAAAAAGAAAAAAGTCATATAAAAAGTATTTTTGTCCACACACATGTCCACAGGTTTTCAGCACACAGTAAACATCTGTATATGAATGGATAGAGGAGAGCGTCGGTGTTCCAGCAATATAAGAACCGTGTTGATGAGACATTCTGAGTCTTAGAAATGAAATTAATTGATCGATTGATTGATTTGTTTATTTGAGTGTCCTGCACCATATGGACTTAGTTACAGTTCCACAAATTCAAAAAGGACTTTTCCAAACCTTCAGTTTGTTATGATGGATTCAGTGTTCTCTGTCTTAGTCGTATATGGTTGCTGTGCTGTTCACCTTGCTTTCTAAAATGTTTAATCTGTGTTTTTTTCAGTGATACCATTTGACTTTATATCATAATTAACTCATGGCATTCCCATCAGCCTTTGTGTTTAGTGCTAATTAGCTAATGTTAGCATGCTAACACGCTAAACTAAGACGGTGAATATGGTAAACATCATGTCTACTAAGCATCAGCATGTTAGCATTCTTGATATTGTTATTGTGAGCATGTTAGCATGCTGACATTAGCATTTAGTGCAGAGCCGCTAGCATGGCTCTAGTCAGTTTATTATACAAAGAGACAGCACAGATCCAGTGGGAGGGTTCTTCAGTTCTTTATTTTTCAAACATAAACTTAAATTTTAGTTCTTCTTATTAAAACAATAGACACAAGTAGGGCTTGAAATTAACACCCAATAACCCAATAAATGTGGGTTCAAATGTTGTCAGGTTACCCGCCAATTTTTAGGGTATTCAGTGAGATTTTAAACATCACAGCATCCCACTGAAGTGGACTTCACAACTGCCTTTCATTTTTAACTGCGAATTCTGGTCTATTTATAATAAAACATTTTTGGCTAAGGAAAATTTAGAGAGAGGTCATTTTAGGAATTAGTAGCCAATTGGCTGCTGATGGAAAAAGTCAATTTCAAGCACATCAGAGAAAACAGTACAGAAGCTAAGGGGCTGAGGCAACACACTAAAAGGTTAAATCACAGCACACTTTAATAACCACATGTATTTTTCAATTATACCACTACCAATAATAATAATAATAATAATAATAAATTAATTAATTACTATTCCAACAATAATAATGAGAGAAATAATAAGTATTTCATATTAATCACAGATATTTATTTCTGGTTTGTTGCTGATGGTTCGGCTGCTTCTCCATGATTTAGGAAGGTTAAAGGAATTAAAGGAAAGAAGAGAGATAATCGACATCATATCCGAATTCCTTTCAATGTACTAATGTGCTAATGCTGAGTATTTATTTTGCAGTTATTATGCAATAAACATGATTTAGTCTTTCAATTTCAAATTAAAAACCTTTAGCGAGTTAAAAATATAATCAAAAGTAAGGGACCTAAAATGGAGCCTTGTGGGACTCCACGTGGAATTATCTTTTTGTCCTTTCTTTCATCTTTTTACTACTGTTTAATACTGCTGCCAAGATTTACTTTACTGTATTTAGTAGTTCGTGTTTTTGTGGTGTGCGATCTGAGTGCAGTGGAGATTTGGCAGGAAGAGGTTTGCCTTTGCAACAACATTTTCCTTTGCAGTTAGGCTTGCCTTTACAACAGCCTTTACCTTTGCAAGGACATTTAACTGTACGTACAGTTCTGCAACAACATTTAGCTGTGCAACAACATTCGCCTATGCCAGAGTGTGTGCCAGGACGTTTGGGTTTGCCGGAACATTTAGTTGGTGCTTTTATAACACTGAAAAGGGAGACAGAGAGAGAATTGATTATTCATCTAATCATGCAGCAGTTTATTCGACGAAACTAACATTTCTGTAGGCAGTCTTTTGCTGGACACCCCACACAAGAATTTGATGGAAAATTAAGTTATGGAAAAAATGAAGTTATAGTAGAGCAGTAATATAGAAATTACATTGTTTTTCCTATTTCGCCAGGACCTTTAGGTTTGCCGGGATGTTCTGGTTTGTCTGAACCTTTAGGTTTACTGGGACTTTTAGGTTTAAGGGACTGTTTGCTGGTAGGTTTAGGTTCTGCAGGTACTTTGGGTTGTGAGGGAGGGACAAGTGTAGTCGCTTTAGGTTGTGGAGATTTTACGTTTGCTTCAGTTTGCGAAGGAGGTGTAGATGGTTCAGGTTGTCCTTGAGGTTGAGTTGGTGTTGTCATAACACTGAAAAGGGAGACAGAGAGAATCAATTATTCATCTGATCATGCAGCAGTTTATTGGATCAAACTAACATTGTGTTGGAGCTGTAAATCTTTCATTATCAGGTATTTCTGTGGGCAGTCTTTTGCTGGACACCCCACATATTAAAGAATTAGATGGAAAATTCAGTTATAGTAGAGCAGTAATGATGATGATGAGCAAGACAGAAAGATATCCAGAAGTGATAACAAGAAAGAAATACTGAGACAGAGAGCGGCTGTAAATGTCTTCTGACCTCTCTTTGTTGTTTTCCCCTTCAGTCTCTTCTGCTTCTTCTTCTGATGACGAGTCTGAGGCAACTACAGAGCAACAAGGTAAAAGTTACAAGGAGGAACAGCAACATAAGTATGGGACACCCAGAAAGATGTTTTAAAATCTCTGGTGCTTCCCTCATAGAAAGCTGAAAGCCCTAAAAATGTTTTTTAATACAAGCATTGAAATCACTCAAATGAAGCAACAAGCTGGTGAGGCTGTTTCATTAAAGGTCAAGGTAACTCCCAAAATGCAAACATCCTTGAGAACAAAAAGTAGACTATATACAGACAAAAATGCGCTAAGAATGGGTGCAACTTCCGGTTATCTGGTGTCTGTGAGAGTTAAAGTTATGTACCACCTACTGTGATGTTGCTCTGCTAGCTACCCACGGGCTAACGGTCAAATGCAGTTTTATATGATGGGCGGGATTAGCTCGTCACCCCAAATCCTGTCTGATTGGATACATTTTTGTAACCCACGTTCAAGATGTGTAATCCAAAATATTTCCACATTTTACAGGAAGAGTTCTGTATTAATTTGATGTAATACCATTCTGGTATCCATCTACATGTACAGCCAATCAGATCTTGCATAAAGCAGTGATGTCAGGGTTGTATCATAGGCAGAGTAGACGGTCGCACTGAGCCAATCAGGAGCCTGCTACACAACACAAGAGCCACAGACTCTATACAATGTTAGCTTCATGCTAATGTCTCCTTATCTAACATACAAACAACAATACACGTCTTGTCCTGCAGCTTGTTGAACGAGTCACCAAACAAAAATTCACTGGGTAAAAGTGAATGCTTGAAGTCACTGTTACTTCTTAACATGTCGGCTGGTAAAAAAGACGATCCAGGTCGTGTGAGTGAAATGCGAGCCGTTACTGACGCTACACCGTATTCTGTTTTATTTTCACTGTAAACATTTTTTTATTTTTTATTATTCTTAGGTATTTGCAAAAATACTAAAGAATAGTATTTAGACGGTCACAAATTTTGATAGCTGTTGACAAAAAACTGTGACCCCATTTCAGATATTAGATACCGAGATTCACAAATTTTCATAGCTGTGATAGCACAAACCTTAGTGTATTGGTCTGTCTGTAGTAGTAGTAGTGAGTGTGTGTGAGGGTTCAAATGCATTTTTTGAATTTGTAAATGGGCTGTGTTCAAGCCAAATTGGGTCGTAAAGTTACTCTTTAATGGTTTACCTTGTGGGGACCTGCTTTTTGCAGAGTCCCCGTAACATGGCAAGTGAACATGTGTCCCCACAATTTCAGTAATGTAAGGAAACACATGTGATGTATTATGTTCTTACCTGATGCTACGAGTCCGATGGCCAGCACTGAAACACACACAGACAGTTTTCATCTGAGCTTTTACACACTCTAATAACACTTTTAAAAACTGTGACACTAATGCAGTATTCCTATCACTGTACACACAGATCAATACACAGTTCAATAAAAAATGGAAGAAAAATAGAAGAAGATAGAACAGAGAAGATGGATTAGAACCTATTTTTTGGAAATCCACATTGTTCTCTCTTGTCATAGTTTTAATACAACCTTGACAAAAAGATTAGGGCTGCAACGATTAGTCCATTAATTGTTTAGTTGAGAGTCTGAGGACAGAGGGTGTCGTATGCTGTAGACTGCAGATTGTAAAGCCCCTTGAGGCAAATGGTGATGTGTGATATTGGGTTATATAAATAAAACTGACTTGACTTCACTTGTGTCACTGATTCCAGCTTCTCTAATGTGAGGATTTTCTGGTTTTCTTACTCGGCTATGAATTTCAAAACAAGACATTTGTAAACGTCTCCCTTAGATGTTTATCAATTTGCTAACATTTATAGATTTAACAATTTAAATTTAAATTAACTAACAATTTATCAAATAATCAATAAAATCATTGGTAAATTAATCCATAATGAAAATAATTGCCAGTTGCAGCAACAACAAAAAAAACAAAAATAACAAAAACAATTATTTTCAGAAAGTCAAACAGTCCCCGGACAGGACAAAATGTTTGAATTTAATTGAGATGTATTTGGACCAAACTTCCTCAGAATAGTTTAAAAAAGAATTCTGGTTTAAGATTATTTAACCTGGACTCTGTTTTTGGGAAAGAATACGTCAGTGAAGTCAGCATTAAAAATACAGATTTCTTAAATGGAGTTCTGAATGTAAAGTTCTTAACTCAAACACAGGCTTCTGCCTGGTTTTAATATTTAATTCTTGGAAACAGAGATATAACAGAACTATAACAGAGAACAGATCAGAGTACTCACAGGCCAGCAGGGTGAACTTCAGTGAAAACATGTTGGCAGGTCTGCAGTCGGCTCTTCAGGCAGCTCACCACGACACTCGGTTAGTTAGATGACTGAAAACTTTGCCTCCAAAGATCCAGACAAATGTGAGGTTTCCTCTTAATCAACTGAAGCATTTATACACCATAAACTGTTGCTGACTCAGGATGTTTGATTAAGAACGCACCTTTCTGAGATCACATGACAGTTTCTTTGCCTCAAACATTCATCACACGGATCTTATTTTAATATTAACACTATCAGAGTGTTGGGGCAGAGATGATGGATGAGTCATTGGTAGAAATATATTGAGCCATCAGCCTCAAGATATACACTTTAAAAAGATAAAACCTGACCTGAGAACACTGTGTACTGACTCAATACAATACAATACCAAGTTTAAAACTCTAAACTCTTGGTTTTCTCCTTAAGTGTCTTTAACCTGATAAAAGACACTGCTCTCTGACCGGATCTCATATATGTTCTGTATTGAAGCTCGATGATGTGACTTTGGAAACCTCCACTAGAATCTACAGTAAAGCTTTGTGGATTTGGAAAATATGGACGTGATCTCTGAACTGGTATCAAAGTTCACTTTAATTCTTTTTGGACCACATATTGAGAGGGAGAGAGACAGTTTCAGTCAACATGTGGTGCAAGTAGGAGTAATTGACTTATTTAACATGCTGATCTCGAAAGATGTTTTACTTAATTATATTCATGTACTAGTTCTAGTATTCAACTCTTTTACGACTGGTGCTTTTTCATCAAAACACCTCACCCAGAGTTACTGTTCATTCAATTCAATTCAGTTTTATTTATATAGCGCCATATCATAACAAAGTTATCTCAGGGCACTTTTTCGAATAGAGCAGGTCTAGACCGACTCTTTATATTTACAGAGACCCAACAGTTCCCACCATGAGCAGCACTATGCGACAGTGGCAAGGAAAAACTCCCTTTTAACAGGTAGAAACCTCGAGCAGAACCAGGCTCAAGGTGGGCGGTCATCTGCCTCGACCGGTTGGGTTGAAGGGGAAGGGGGGAGCGGGAGAGAGAGAGCAGGAGGAAAGAGAACATACAGCAGCTCAATACAGCATAGATATGGTAATGGCATTGATGTTAACACCAACAGAAACAACACTAAGAGCAACATTATAATAGCAATACTAATAACAGCAACAACAGCAATAGCATCAGCGGGTGCAGAGCAGGAGCACGGGGGCAGCAGGCGGCAGCAACCACAGACCCAGACCCACAGCTCCAGAGGCAGAAACACCTGCAGAAAGCAACAGAAGGGGAGAGAGAGAGAGAGAGGAGAGAAAGCACACAACTACGGGAAGAAGTTGAATTAATAACAAGCATTGATGGGATATGAGGGCGTACAGATGGAGAGGAAGAGGAGGAGAAAGGAGCTCAGTGCATCATAGGAAGTCCCCCGGCAGTCTAGGCCTATAGCAGCATAACTAAGGGGGGGGGGCTCAGGGGTCACCTGAGTCAGCCCTACTATAAGCTTTATCAAAGAGGAAAGTCTTAAGCCTACTCTTAAATGTGAGGAGGTTGTCCGCCTCCCGTACACAAACTGGGATCTGGTTCCACAGGAGAGGAGCTTGATAGCTGAAGGCTCTGGCTCCCATTCTACTTTTAGAGACTCTAGGAACCACAAGGAACCCTGCATTCTGGGAGCGCAGTGCTCTAGTGGGGTAATAGGGTACTATGAGCTCTTTAAGATATGATGGTGCCTGACCATTTAGGGCTTTGAAGGTGAGGAGAAGGATTTTAAATTCTATTCTGGATTTTACAGGGAGCCAGTGTAGAGAAGCTAATATTGGAGAAATATGTTCTCTTTTTCTGGTTCTTGTCAGTAAACGTGCCGCAGCATTCTGAATCAGCTGGAGAGTCTTAAGGGATTTATTGGGGCAGCCTGATAATAGAGAGTTGCAATAGTCCAGCCTAGACGTAACAAATGCATGGACTAGTTTTTCTGCATCTTTTTGAGATAGGATGTGCCTGATTTTTGCAATGTTACGTAAATGAAAAAAGGCAGTTCTTGAAGTTTGTTTTATGTGGGAGTTAAAGGACATATCCTGATCAAAGATAACTCCAAGATTCCTTACGGTTTCGCTGGAGGCCAGGGCAATGCCATCTAGAGAAACTATATCTTTAGATAATGTGTTTCGAAGGTGTTCGGGGCCAAGTACAATAACTTCGGTTTTGTCTGAGTTTAACATCAGAAAATTGCAGGTCATCCAGGTTTTTATGTCCTTAAGGCATGCTTGAAGTTTAGCTAATTGATTGGTTTCATCTGGCTTGATCGATAAATATAATTGGGTATCATCTGCATAACAATGAAAATTTATGGAGTGCTTCCTAATAATATTGCCTAAAGGAAGCATATACAAGGTAAATAGAATTGGTCCAAGCACAGAACCTTGTGGAACTCCGTGACTAACTTTGGCGTGCATAGAGGATTCATCATTAACGTGTACAAACTGATATCGATCTGATAAATAGGATTTAAACCAGCTTAGTGCAGTACCTTTAATGCCAATAAAATGTTCTAGTCTCTGTAATAGAATGTGATGGTCAATGGAGGTTCATGGCCTGGAGACTCAGGTTTTAGTGCCATTGGTTTTCTTCTGTGATGGGAAAACATCAAATTTTCTCTGCTACAGCTGCACGGGTAAAAACAATGGAAATAATATACATTGTACTTTATCATTCAGCAAATATCAACTCAATAAATGTCTGATTGTTCTGCAGGAAGCTCTGAACATTAGTTGAACGTTAGCTGAGTGTTTCTCTGCAGGTCACAGAATCTGGTGTAACAGCAGCAGCAGACTGAGGCCGAGCACTCGTCCTTCTCTAAAGGTCTTACTTTAATATGATGGATGCTACATCAGTATATATAAAAAGGGACTTGTCGTTCCCCCCTTTGCCTATGCCACAAATATTACATATGATGTGTCCTCACTTTGGAAGGATCAAGTTAAGGTGATGGTGATAAAAGTTTACAACTCTCCAAACACATTTACGGATGATTTTGTTTCAGTCTTTGCCTTATCAGTCTGGCATGAGACTGGCATCAAGGTGTGTGCCAGCTGCGGCGCCAAGCCATCAACTACCCGGGAAACAAAGAAAGAAAAGAAATAAAAACACAAGTAAAGACTAAACATTAACTGGATCATTTCTCTGTATCAGCCTCATGTCTTAGGCCTCCTGTTTACCCTTTGCTCAGAGTTCAACATCAAGACAAAGATCAACATTAGGTGATGATGATGTTACAGGGCGGTGTGTTTGTGTTGTAGCAGCACCCTCCCCTCAGGCTTCTCTACACATGGAGGTGAACACACACTCCAGGCTGCCATTGACTTAAACAAACTGTTCAAACCCAGTGAGCTTCTCGCAGTGAATATATGACTAACATTGCCTCATAGTACGAGTCTGAGGAGGAGGAAGACAGTTTGTAGTGAATATGGAGAGGTGTGAAGGTACAAAGTGCTGCACAGGATACAGATGCCAGAGGGACAGGGCCCTAAAAGCAAAAGCACAGTCCCCCTTGGGTTTGCTGAGGGCATGGGGCTTAAACAACGGACGATCTGAATGGCCTAGATGTGGAAAAGGGATGCAAAATTTCGGAAATGTATGAAGGGGCAAAACAATGTAGGGCCTTGTTTGTGATAAGCATTATCTTGAAATCTATTATATACTTCACGGGGAGCCAATAGATTGATGCGAGGATTGGTGTGATGTGGGATCTACGGTTGGTTTCGATTAGCAGCCTGGCTGACGGGACAGGGATGTTTGGCTGGGACAGGACACAAGAGCATTGCAGTAGTCAAAACATCAGGGTATGGATTAGTAATTCTAGATCTCTGGTTGATAGCATTGATTTGATGTTTGCGATGATCCGGAGTTGGAAAAAGCAGGTTAGCACAAGCTTGTTTACGTGTGGGTCAAAGTTCAGATTCTGGTCAAAGATTGCACTCAGGTCTCGCAAGGAGGGTTTAAATTGGTGGCCAGAGGGCCGATACTGGGTTTCACTTCAGAGACAAAACTTGTTAGGACCAATAACAAGAACCTGGATTTAGCAGAAAGAAAGGTGAAGGTGTTGTTTGTGTGAGACCTGAAGAAGAAGCTTCATGTGATTGGCAGGTTTACAGAAGTGTGGACATTTTGAATTTAGCAGCTTAGGATGCTGCATCGTTTAAACATTAACTCAGACAGAATGAAGATGTTTGACAGAGATGTGCTCCAAATGTCAAGTGGAGGTGGGAGTTGTAGTCACTGTATGTGGACCTGTGTCCTTTTTGAGGAGTACTGAGGTGACATGGTTTGACGCTGAACCTCAGACAGTCAAAGACTCTCATCAAAGAAGGCTCCTCAGTCTTCTTACATTTGCTGTAATAATAAGATAAGATTAGACTTTATTCTTATCTTCATCCAACAGGAAAAAGTTCTTAAACGTTCCTTAAATCTGGAAACAGAATAATAAAACAGCTCTGCTGCTGTTCTACAGGTGATCTATAAACTGGGAATTTTTCACAAGAAGCTCACCGCTGCCAGAAAACAGTTAACCGTTAAATCTCGGTGTCGGGTTGGAGATGTAGGTATCCAGCTGTGCCAGCTGTGGTCTGAGAGGTGGGAGTGTGTCTGAGAAGCAAACACACGAGTCCTGCGATTTCATCTCTTTATTTTCTAACATTTGTTTAGTTCCTTGTTGTGCTGTGCAGATTTTGCTCGGAGCAGATCTGATCAGCCTACTGGTTCGGTCCCGAGTCTTAACGAGTTAACGGGTGAAACCGGGTCGGGTCCAGAATTGATTTAGACATAATTGCAGGTATCTGGTTAATAACATTTCTTTTTGTTTCTGCGCTGCATGTGGAACAGCAGATAGGATGAAAACATGTGCGTGTCACGGCACTGTTCATACATCTACTGTAAACCAGCAGCCGCTCAGAACAACACATGGAGCTTTATGGACAAGAGAGTGTGTGTTTTGTTTGCGGTCCGGGTGTGAACGAGGCCCTCTAGTCCAGAGTGTAGATGTTCTCCTGTACCGGCCTTCTCATCCGGATCTCGTAGATGATGTGAGGAGGTTCTTCAGAGGAGAAACTGGAGGAGAAAAGTTCACCGTCACTCCTCAACATAATGCTTTTGAAACACTGCTCAGCTTTCAGTAACTTTACAGAGAGCCGAAGTGAAACCAGAACCTCGTACCTCAAAATCCCACTGACATTCATAACAGCACTGATAACTAAAACTCCAGCCTGGAGCAGAGACTTTCTCAACAGTAGATAATGAGATCACGTTACCACCTGCTGTAATCGGATGTCCTTATCCAGGTACAAATCACATGTTGATACCAGGTGTAAATGGAGTCTCCACTTCATATCACCTCATCACTGCCTCTAAAAGTTGCTTTGTGTTCAATATGAACACTTTCAGTAAATTTGAATTTTATCTGATCATTCGCAGCTCCATTTGCACTTTTACATATAAAAGTCTTAATATTTCACTTGATGAGAGGATAATAAATGTGTTTCTCACAGGATGTTTTGCAAATGCTGCTATCTTGGATTTTGACGAGCCACTGACAGGATGCATTGTGGGACTGTTCAGGAGCATCGCAGCAGAAGCCACCAAGAGTGACGGAGAAACGGTAAATGAACAGAAGAAGCTTTAGAGCGTGACACTCCATCACAGAAGACGTTTCAATGTCACATCGTCAGGCAGATGTAAACCTCTGAGAGCCAAAGCCCCCGAAAACCCTCAAAACTCAAACTAAAGGCCACAGTCTCAGGTTTCCTGCTGCACCGGCTGCACATCACAATAACTGGAATGTAAAAAAACAGCTGCAAAGACAATAATGTCTTAATGTAATAAATACATGTGAATCAGTTAATTATATTGTTGTAATTTTAAAATGAATGAATTAATATCTGCTTCTGGTCACAAAGACACTGCGAGGTGAAAAAAATACGTTTCATCTGTTGTAGAAAACAGAAATCAACAGTCAGACAAACATGAAACCTGCAGAAGTTTAAACAGACGTGATGTTAAAATGTCTCTGTCTGTTATTACCTCTTTATTATTGATTGTTTATTACCTTTTTCATTTCTGATTGTTATTGTATATGTTGTTATAGTGGAGATTATAATTACATTGGTTATATTATATATTAAAATTAGGAATAATGTTATTTTCTATCATTATTATTATTGGTTACCAACTGTCTGCAGGACCTGTCTTACCTGCTAACCCTGTCCACTGAAACATTCAGTTATTACATTCATTTAAATCACAGTAACGTGACGTTATGATTATTATGACTTTCATCCTTGTTGCTTTGTATTTTATCTCTGTTTCTGTCAGTGTTCTGACTGTAAAGCCACCAGTAATAATAATAATAATAACTCAGATGTCTGTGGTGATGGGATATCACGCTCCGACAGATCCTGTTTCTCAGTCAGTCTCAACGTCTCGGACGGCTTTTGCTGCGATGTTCCCGAACTATCCCACAATGCATCCTGCTTCCTGCTTCCTGCATCACTGGCTCGTCAAAATCCAAGATTTGTGTGACGGCCTACGTTAAACTCACCAGCCGGTCTTCAAGGCTCTTCTGTATATTCCACCTGGAGAAGAAAATAAGATTTCAATTAGAAACGTATTAAATCTACAGACTCGGTGTGTTTAGGTTAAACTCTTCGATCATATTTAGTTCACAAAGTGCACTGCGGTTCGAATCACAGCACAATGATAAATATTCTGCTTTATATTGTCTCAATATTATGTGACCAAACTCGCTGTATGAAGGATCAGGACAGAGAACGTACGTTTGAAGGCCAGAAAGAGAAAAAGTGCTGCCAAGATGAACAGCACACTGAGGGAGAGAGAGAGGACGGGAACATTGATCTGCAGGGAGAGCGAGGGGAGAGAGTCCTCCACCTGACACAGAGAGAGGGAGAGAGAGAGAGAGGTTATAATTAAAGTCAGACATGTTGCCAATCTGATAGATGCTAACATGCTAACACCAACATATTGGCCTATCAGGGATCCAATAAGATGCCAGAAAACATTAAAGTCATCAGGAGAGCGAGACCCTGTAACAGCTCATCAGATGTTGTGATGTCAGCTGCAGGTCGCTGTTCTCTTTACAGACACCTTTATATTTCTTCACCTGTAGTCAGAGTCCATCAGCAGCACCATGGATGTTCAGACAACTATCACTGGATCACTGTGATACTGAAGAACAGGTAGAAACAGCTTCTGCAGCCTCTTTGTTGTCTGGTTTCTAAAACCCAATTTATACTTTAAGCATCTGTGAGTGCACGAGGGTCCATGAAGGTCCGCGTGACGTAAATGTCGTCATCAGGAAGTGCAGGCGTAGGCTCTGTGCAGACATCCGCATACCTCTAATTTTTTGTGCCACTACGCTAGAACCTGCACCACCACCTGCACATGCGCTGGAAACTAAAGTGGACGTTGTATTTGATGAGAGGCTGTGTGAAGAGGTCCGTCGCTTCCTGCATCTCTACAATTCATCTTTAAAACAATCAAATGTGCAACAGTTTGTGGAGGGAAATTGCCCAGTGTTTTTAGTTACCTTTGGACAGAGCCAGGCTAGCTGTTTCCCCCTGACTCCAGTCTTTATGCTAAACTAAGCTAACCAGCTACTGACTGCAGCTTCAAACCATCAGGCATGATTCTGCCCATAATCTAACACTGTGGTTACTCACAGTGACGGTGTCGGAGCGCCGCAGGGTGGAGTTCCTCCTCAGAAGATCCAGCTGAGACGACAGCAGCGTTTTCCAGTTGACTACACGGAGACAGGCAGAGCACTAACGTTACTGCTGAACAGGATTTAGACCTCTAACCCAGAGTGAACAGAACCAGCTGGGAACCAGCTTCAGGATCAGGGTTATCGAGGATCCACTGTTCACTGCTCAGGGAAGCCAGGTGATCCAAAGAGAGCCAGACTAAGTTGAACTTGCTTCGTGGTGCAGGACTCATTGAGGTGTTTGTTTGTATCAGCGAGTCATGTGACCTGTCTCTCACCTGTGGAGGTCGACGGCTCCGTCACCCGATTGGTCGTTGCTGTCGTGGTTGTCGGTGGAGGAGGAGAAATGGTGACCAGAGCTGAGAAGGAAAAACCAGATTAAACTACAGTCATGAACTCAGATTTACAGCTCTGGTCTGAAATGTTCAAACAGTGACAACATGATACCTGAGTTTCAATACTTGCAATATCTTACTTTGAGTCTGTTTCATAAACGTACAGAGAGAAAAGGAGAGACGCTGGAGTTTCTTCTGAGTTCAGACTTCAGTCAGAGGCTGAGCTGAACACAAACACACAGAAACACTCCTGTACAGCTAACGTCTGTACAGCTGGTACGTTGGCTGTTTTGGATGAATAAACAGAAATGGTTCAGTGGTCAAATTAAGGTTCAACAAGGCGAAAACACACCTGAAGAGTCGGACCAACCGTTCACAAAGTTAACCAAAAGTTAGCTCTTGAAGTTAGCCGTGTCGTTAAATTATTTTATGCCGTTCGTGTGTGTTGGACAGCCAACAGGAAGTCAGATAAAGTCTGAGATGAGTCAAGGAAGCCTGAAAATCATTTTTGGCGTTTCTACACTAAACACAGCCGAGGCTGATGGGAATGTCTTTAGCTCTGCAGGGACAGTAACACAGCGAGAGTTTGACTTGATTTGTCTAACTCTCTAAACTTTGGAATATATTTTTGCACCGAAAGAGGACAGTGGGTTCTGCCCTCCATCACTGGAAGAGCATTAAGAACGAGGGAAGAGCCTGTCTCAGTGTTGGTGGACACCTGAGTATTGTTTTCAGGCAGCCTGACCTTCCTGTGCATGTAAAGGTAAAGTGTCGCTCACCTTTGATCACGCGCAGGTTCATGATCACCTTCTTGTCGTTGAAGATCCCGTCGATGTCCACCCTGCAGCAGTACGGCCCGCTGTCCGTCCGCCTCACGTTCAGGATGTCCAGGTCCATCTGTCCATCCAGGACGTCCCCCGTCAGCCGGTACCGGTCCGACACCTGTAGCACCAGGGTCAGGATTAGATCACAGGCACTGTGGACATGTCTGATGCAGAAACACCAAAACTGGTGTGTTTGTAAGGAGTGAGTGTGAACCAGAATCGGACCAGAACTAAAAGACGACACAGATGGTTTTTATCTTCGGCCCAGACCAAATGGACCCGACTACAGCTGTAAGTCCCCGAATGTTTAGCCTGACCTTGGAGATGATGCCGTTCTCGTCCGTCTGCACCAGGATGTTGTTGCACCAGAAGGTCCCGCAGCCGCGACCCCAGCAGACCCGACTCAGACCGAACCGCTTTACAGAGTACTGACAGGACAGAGAGGCCACGCCCCCCTCTGTCACTTTAAAAGAGGAAACAGACAAAAAATGTCCACCTACAGCAAAGAGACACAAAAACAGAAAGACAGAGAGACACAGAGAGACAGAGAGACACACAGACACAGAGAGACAGAAACAGAGAGACACACAGAGACACAGACACAGAGAGACACACAGAGACACAGAGACACAGAGAGACAGAAACAGAGAGACACACAGAGACACAGAAACACACAGACAGACAGACACAGACACAGAGATCCGCAGAGACACACAGAGACAGAGAGACATCGATGTGAAATGAATCGTTACTGTAATGACTCACTTGAATGATGTGATTGAACTCTGAACCAAATTTTTAAGCCACACCCACTGAGCAGCAGCAGGAGCTCTGATTGGCCAGCTGTTATGTGCTGGCAGGAGTCTGGCCAATCAGAGCTCCTGCTGCTGCTCTTTGAACGTCTATCACTTAAATACACATTTAATTGATCAGTAAATCAATGACCCTCCAGGCCCCATCAGTCACTGGGAATGCTGGGTAGCAACAGACCTCAACACACACACACACACACACACGCAATTCTACTTCCTGTCAACAGATCCAACATCACACACACCGTTTACAGGAATCATCGTGACTGCTGTGATGTCAGCAGGTTGAGCTGTGATGTCAGCAGGTTGAGCTGTGATGTCAGCAGTTTGTGTCTCACCTGACAGGACGAAGAGGACGATGATGGTGATCTGAGGCGTTCGACGACAGCGAGGCGAGACAGCGGCCATCCTGTGAGTGCTGAGAGAGAGAGTGTGTGTGTGTGTGTGTGTTCATTGTCCAGTTAGGCAACAACAGTGTGGCTCTGTGACGGAGCTGTGGGGGGGCAGAGGGAGGGGCGAGGCACACACTGTGTTTCTGTGTGTTTCTGTGTGTGTGTGTCTGTGTGTTTCTGTGTGTGTGTGTCTGTGTGTGTGTGTGATGTCTCCATGATGAAGTCTTCATTGATTCTGAATCCAGTGGTGAAAAGTAACTAAGTACATTTACTCAAGACCAGCTGTACTTTAGTACAATATTGAGGTACTTATAGTACTCTGGTCAGCAAACTGACTCATTCTTTCTTGTCAAACCTGATTCTGTGTGAAAGCGGCCTAACTGACAGGAGCAGCAGCAGTTTAGGCCGTTTTCACACAGAATCAGGCGCTGTGGCGATTAACTGCAGGGTTGTGCGGCGGTGTGGGAGTGTCTGACACTAACCAGCAATCCCAGCTTGAAGAGGTTGAAGAGGTTAACATCTTTGTGCTTCCTCGTGGCAGGACTGAACAGGTGATGAACAATAATCACAATAGTCATGGAGCCATGATTCTGTCTGAATACGGCCTTACAGGCTTCTTCAGTAACCCTTCATGAATCCATTCAACCAGAGCAGACTGATGAACAGCAGCAAAGTTTGGCCTTTGTTTTTACTGCCTCCATGATCATTCCACCTTAATCATTCCACCTTAATCTGGATGTGAACAGTTTGGGGGGTTTAAGGTTTCTGTCTCCTGATGGAAGAGAAGAAAAACAGAAATAAAACCATTTTAAAAGCCTGAACAGACGAGGACGCAGCGTTTCCACTGATGGAAAGAAATACTGAGGACAGAAGGAGTTTGTCTCTGTAACACACACACACACACACACACACACAGTGATGCTGGCTCTGTGGAGACGTTACAGACGAACAAAGGACTCGTCATTCACATCAAATATTTCTTTCTTTTCTTCACTTCGACTTTTTCTCCCCAAACTGACCATCTGAGAAGCTTTTAATTTAACAGTAACATTTAACAGCAGTTTAATGTTGTCGCTCGGCTCAAAGCTCATTTTAATTCCTCCTGTTTGCAGGGTTCTTAAAAAGTCTTGAAAGTTTCATTTAAACCGTTATGTTTTCAAGGTTTGGAATATGCTTGAATTTGAATTTACTCCTTGAAACATAATCTGCTGTTTCATCATGGACACAGTCAGTCATGGAAACCTAAACTCTTTTACAGTTTTTGCAGATTGCTTCTGTAACCGTGACTTAAACACACCACACACTGTTCTTTACACTTCGTTCAAGAATGAGATCTCTTGCAATCACTGGGAAAACACACACACACACACACATGAAAACACTGACACACTAACTGATGATCCGTCTGAGCCTTGGCACCACAAACAGACCTCAGGTGAGCTCACCTGTTCTGTGAGAACTGTGCAAACATGTAGCCAGACTCTAACTGAAGGTGTTATCCATAAACCATCCACCCCGTTCCCTAAAGTCCCTTACAATACTATACTATAATATACTATTTATTTACCATTGCACTGTAATTGTACTGTAATAATTTTTGTTTCGGTGAGTTTACAGTAACACATTGTGTTGATTACTGTAATTCTACTTTTCTTTGTGTTTTGTTGTTGTGAAAACCTGCAATGGCAACAAAATAAGTTATATTTTATATTTTATAGTTTTATATTTTTAAGTATATGTTTGTTTTTTGTGTTCGTTGAAGAGTGAGTAGATGTTCAGTACTGGAACAATGTTTCACAGAAGCCTGTGAGAAATTAAGAAGGTTTACAAAGCACTGCAGACAGCAGGGTGTTGTTGCTGCTTTGAAGAGTAACTCACACGCTGCATGTGTGTTTCATTTTGAAGAAGGATTGTGAGGTTTTGATTGCAGAGTTTTATTTTGACGTTGAAGTGCAGAAGCAATTGCAAAAAACTGTAAACTGGCTATCATTTTCCCTTCTTTAAGGGTGGTGCCCCAAGGTGAATTTAATGAAAGTTAAATTCTATTATTTAATGTAAACATTGATGACTTCTGTTAGCCCGAAGTGAGTTTAATCACTCAATTTTCTTCATCTTTTTGTATCAATTGATGTGTTTAAATACTTTTGGTGCCTATGTGAGGTTAATTAATTACATAGATTAATTATTTTGGTATCCTTTAAGCCATATATTCTCTATAGGTGACAACAAATACACTGAGACATGAACATGTTGCCTGACAGTGATGCGATGCTGAGCAGCATCCCTCATTTCCCTTCGACCATAACCACTAAAAGCAAAGAGTGTGACTGCTGCTACGGTGTCATCAAAAGGTTCACTACTGTCCTATCAGTGTCCAGCTGTGCTGCCCAAGGATGTACTTACCCATCCAAACACTCCAAATGTCCCCCCTTACCTGTCCCACAACACACACTTCCACCATACTGTTTTATACCTGGTAGCTGGGCTGAACTCCTACATATGCTGAGTCTGGACGTGTCACCTGAAATGTCAGGGATCATTGAAGAGGGAGTGCAGGATCAATCCAAAGCCCACTCTGGGTTAGCATGCGTCGGCTTACTGCGAGCAAGTTCAATGAAGCAGCTCATGTGAGGTCATTAAGGGTGCCTCCCAGACCAAAGCAATCAAGACCTTGGAACCAGTCCGGATGGCAAAGTGGTGGATCCAAGTGAGGACACTTCCTATGGCTTGGTTGAGGTCAAGTGCCCCCCTTAAAGTGCCACATACAAAGGTTCTGCCTCTCTTCACAGTAATCCCGCTCCCTTGTCTCTTCTGATGGGCAAAATCCATCTCCTTTTCGAGTTTGAACAAAAAGGCACGCTACCTGCCTGACTGCTTCCAGACTCTGCCATTGGTTTGACCATGAGTTAAGCTAGCACTGTGACAGGAAGAGAGTTTTCCTAATGTCCGGTTTCCGCATGCGGGGTTGTGAAATAGACGTATTGTGTGAGTCATCTGAGGTCTTTTAATTAAAAGTCAGATTTAGGAGTCGTCCTGCAGCTGATTTAATATTTTAAACATCTGAAGATTCAAAAGGTTTCATCCCTAAATAATCTGCTGTCTAATTTATAAAACCAGTTGCTGAAACTGAAACTGAACATTTGACACATTTAAATGATTCTTCAATAACAAGACAGACAGTTAATATTTGGGAAAAGGGTTTATTTGATGGTAATGTGTTTAAATGTGAAACAGCCAGCACTGATACACATCTGTCTATAATATCAGTTTATAGTTTATTCCACCGCGGCTGGAGAATTCTGGCTTCTGATTGCCTGGAAGGTGAGGGATAACTTTTAGTAACTGGACAGTATAGCCAGAGTTCTCTGACTCAAGACAGAAAGAGCTTATCTATCTAACCACCAACAACCTGGAACACAAGATTAAAGTTGGTCGGGTGTGTTCAGGAACAATCAGTGAACTGTAAATTGTTAAGTTACATCTATATAAAAAGTTTGAGTGGTAAAAGCAAAAAAGTGAAACTGTGATCTCACATCTCCCCATAAACAACTTAAGGTCAAATAAATGTTTTAAAACCACGTCATTAGTAAACTATATCTGAGTTCACCTGCAGGAAAATACACAACAACGTTAGAAATCTTCATCTGAGATCTTCTCCTCCTCCTCTTCCTCAGAAGACAGTGAGCTGTTCTTCACAGTTCTTCACGTCACAGTTTAACCCTTAAATCAAGTGTTTGATTTGCTCTGCTGTTTCTTTTAGAACCGTTATTAAATCAGGTGTTCTGACTGAGATCAACACGTTCTGTCAGAAAGAGCAGAACTCAGCAGAAACAGAGAGAAAACACAGCAATCACACACATGTAGAAAGGCTGGTTTAGAAATATTTTAATTCATCTAATGGAATGAGGCCTCAAGTTTTGAAGTCTTTTATAATTTATTCCATTTATACTGAGCATTTGTATCTTTGATGGAGATCTCAAAGAGCAGCAACAAGGATTCTTCAAACACATCATGTACACAATCAGATGGAAACACACACGAACAACAGGAAAGCTTCAGTGATGTTTGTGTTGGGGTTTCTGGTGGAGAACAGAGTGTTACATCAGAGAAACATCCAGAGCAACTGTGAGTTTATTCAATTCAATTCAGTTTTATTTATATAGCGCCATATCATACCAAAGTTATCTCAGGGCACTTTTTCATATAGAGCAGGTCTAGACCGACTCTTTATATTTACAGAGACCCAACAGTTCCCACCATGAGCAGCACCAGGAGACAGTGGCAAGGAAAAACTCCCTTTAACAGGTAGAAACCTTGAGCAGAACCAGAACCAGGCTCTGGGTGGGCGGTCATCTGCCTCGACCGGTTGGGTTGAAGGGGGGGGGGGGGGGACATACAGCAGCACAGTACAGTTCCACATAGGGATGTAAAGCAATAGCTATGGTAATGGTATTGATGTTAACACCAACAGAAACAACACTAAGAGCAGCATTATAATAGCAATACTAATAATAAGAGCAACAACAGTAACAGCATCAGCGGGTGCAGAGCAGGAGCACGGGGGCAGCAGGTGGCAGCAACCACAGACCCAGACTCTACAGCTCCGGAGGCAGAAACACCTGCAGAAAGCAACAGAAGAGAAAGAGGGGAGAGAAAGCACACAACTACGGGAAGAAGTTGAATTAGTAACAAGCATTGATGGATATGAGGGCGTACAGATGGAGAGTGTAACTGTCCCTGAGACACGTTTCTTTGAGATTTTAATTCATATGTTTATGTCATAAACTTTTGGTTATTTGAGTTCATACAGTCATTAAAAATAGATTGATGTAATACAGATCGATTGTTAAAAAAGGGTAACATTGATAAATATGTGTTTAAAATGTATCACCATAAATAATGGTTGGTAAAAATGTAAGGTTCTTTATGTAAGGTTTCATTTGTTGTAGAGTACAACAGATCACATGACCAAAGTTTAGATAAGAACATAACAGTTGCATTATGGGTAAGAGACAGCATGGAGGCAGAAGAAAGATGTGCGGCTTCCAAATAACCTATTCTGCATGTAGTCCAAGAGGCGCACACGGTAATTGTGTTTATTTGGTTTACATTTGAATAATAGTTGTTGATATCCATTTTTCATGGACAATGTGATATGTTTTGTAGGGATTATATTTGATTTTATCATTTTTCTGTTGTTTTACGTGTCTGGTACTGTTAGCTAGTTTGAGAGACTTCAAAATAGTGCAAAGATGTATATTTAAAATGTTTACGTCTATTTTTTTGTAGTTTTCACGGTGTTTGATGGAGAAACAGAGAAAGAGAGAAAATAAATCTTCAAAGACATCTGTATGAAGCGTGGCCGTTATTTCATTGGACGAGTGCAGCTACAGAGAGGAAGAGGAGGAGAGAGGAGCTCAGTGCATCATGGGAAGTCCCCCGGCAGTCTAGGCCTATAGCAGCATAACTAAGGGGTGGCTCAGGGGTCACCTGAGTCAGCTCTACTATAAGCTTTATCAAAGAGGAAAGTCTTAAGCCTACTCTTAAATGTGAGGAGGGTGTCTGCCTCCCGTACACAAACTGGGATCTGGTTCCACAGAAGAGGAGCTTGATAGCTGAAGGCTCTGGCTCCCATTCTACTTTTAGAGACTCTAGGAACCACAAGGAACCCTGCATTCTGGGAGCGCAGTGCTCTAGTGGGGTAATAGGGTACCATGAGCTCTTTAAGATATGATGGTGCCTGACCATTTAGGGCTTTGAAGGTGAGGAGAAGGATTTTAAATTCTATTCTGGATTTTACAGGGAGCCAGTGTAGAGAAGCTAATATTGGAGAAATATGTTCTCTTTTTCTGGTTCTTCTCAGTAAACGTGCCGCAGCATTTTGGATCAGCTGGAGAGTCTTAAGGGATTTATTGGGGCAGCCTGATAATAGAGAGTTGCAATAGTCCAGCCTAGACGTAACAAATGCATGGACTAGTTTTTCTGCATCTTTTTGAGATAGGATGTGTCTGATTTTTGCAATGTTACGTAAGTGAAAAAAGCAGTTCTTGAAGTTTGTTTTATGTGGGAGTTAAAGGACATATCCTGATCAAAGATAACTCCAAGATTCCTTACGGTTTCGCTGGAGGCCAGGGCAATGCCATCTAGAGAAACTATATCTTTAGATAATGTGTTTCGAAGGTGTTCGGGGCCAAGTACAATAACTTCGGTTTTGTCTGAGTTTAACATCAGAAAATTGCAGGTCATCCAGGTTTTTATGTCCTTAAGGCATGCTTGAAGTTTAGCTAATTGATTGGTTTCATCTGGCTTGATCGATAAATATAATTGGGCATCATCTGCATAACAATGAAAATTTATGGAGTGCTTCCTAATAATATTGCCTAAAGGAAGCATATACAAGGTAAATAGAATTGGTCCAAGCACAGAACCTTGTGGAACTCCGTGACTAACTTTGGCGTGCATAGAGGATTCATCATTAACATGTACAAACTGATATCGATCTGATAAATAGGATTTAAACCAGCTTAGTGCAGTACCTTTAATGCCAATTAAATGTTCTAGTCTCTGTAATAGAATGTGATGGTCAATGGTATCGAATGCAGCACTAAGATCTAGTAAGACAAGTACAGAGACAAGTCCTTTGTCGGATGCAATTAGAAGGTCATTTGTAACTTTCACCAGTGTCGTCTCTGTGCTATGATGCTCTAAATCCTGACTGAAAATTCTCAAACAGCTTGTTGTTGTGTTGAAAGTCACACAACTGATTGGCGACTGCTTTCTCAAGGACCTTAGAGAGAAAAGGAGGGTTAGATATAGGTCTATAATTTGACAAAATCCCTGGATCAAGAGTGGGCTTTTTAAGAAGAGGCTTAATTACAGCTACTTTAAAAGGACTGTGGCACATAGCCTTTAAATAAGGACAGATTGATCATATCTAGTAAAGAAGTGCTAACTAAGGGTAAAATTTCTTTAAGCAGCCTAGTTGGGACGGGGTCTAAGAGACACGTTGATGGCTTAGATGAGGAAATCATGGAAGTTAGTTGATTAAGGTTGATGGGAGAAAAGCAGTCTAAATGTACAGGTTTTACAGTTGTTTCTAAGGTTCCTGTGTTTGAAGATAAGTCAGTACCAACTGAGGGCAGGAGGTGCTGAATTTTGTCTCTAATAGCTCTAATTTTATCGTTAAAGAAGCTCATGAAGTCATTACTACTGAGGTCTATAGGAATACATGGCTCAACAGAGCTGTGACTCTCTGTCAGCCTGGCTACAGTGCTGAACAGAAACCTGGGGTTGTTCTTATTTTCCTCTATTAATGATGAGTAGTAGGCTGCTCTGGCATTACTCTAGCATAACTTCCAAAAATGACACAAAAGATGAATATTTTACACCTGCAGTTAGTGGCTGTAAATATGCAGGAACAACTAGTTTGTGAACTGCAGCCTGTTTGAATTTAGAGATGATGAAACTGAACTTAGTGAACTCTGATGTCAGAACAAGACTCAGTTTGAACTTAGGAACAGCTGCTGACACCGAGCCCTAATTGGCTGCTCCTTACTGAGCTAATTAAAATAAACAGGGGGACTGTAGCCACTAAATATATTGTTCTGAACAAATGTGACTGGATAATCTGATCAGTGTCAGACATATAAACTCACTGTATACATTATGTACTATATAATAACTGTCTTAGTATAAAATAAATCAACAAACTTTACTGCTTTATACAAACAGGAAATTATGCTTTAAGTGCTCTGCTGACTGAAGCCTGAGACACCCTCAAACTGTGACCTGACCTCTGTAGGCCTGTTGAAGGTTGATTCCTCTCATCGTGTGACTCAGCAGCTGCTCTGATCCTTTCTGTTCATTTCAAACTTAAACTAAAGGGCGACACCTAGTGGCAGAAACATGTCAGTGCTGCTGCAGAGTCCTGAAAGCCGCTGGGTTCATTTACTTTGTCAGATTTCGTCTGAACTGTGACCATAAATCTGTTTAGGAATCACTCCGAGGGGATGAAGATGATTAGTTCATTCATTTTGGATCTGATACACCAAGTAACAATTTACAAGTGTAATGAATAACAGTCATCAATGAAAACTGTTGGCAGTAAGAAGCACCTGCTGAAGAAAAACAACACAGCTACTTTAAAAATGAGGATGTCTTTATTAAAATGAGCTGCCTGACAGTTTAACTTTGTGTTGTGCTCCTGCTGCGAACATCGGCTGCAGCAGAGTGGATGGTTGTAGTTACCTTCACAGCTGGCAGCTCCGTCTGACTGCTGCTGATAAAACTGTTCCACTCCTGAAGGAGTTAGGAGTTTTGAAATTAGCAGTTTGATTGATGCCTTGTGTCATTAACTGTTCAGTACATTGATTTAGTAATTACTACAGTACTTCTACTCATAACAGAGTATTTTTACACAGTGGTATTAATACTTTTCCTAAAGTAAAAGATCTGAGTACTTATTCCACCACAGGCGATGCATTAGTACACAATGTGTGGTTCATTTAATGTGTCATTATATAAAATGGAACTGGTACACAGTGACTATATTTTTTTTTAAATACAGTAAATGATGCCCACATTCTTAATCACACCTGCAAAGCTCTGTTTGGTCGGTTGTTTCTTCAACTTGGAAACAGCCTTCAGTGATATTTGAATTTGAAGTTCTAAACATATCACAGATGTGTAGTATGAGGTTCAGAGATCTGGAACCAGGTTATTCCCTGTAGGTCCTAATGGACTAATGTTTGTAGCATGCTAACTTTATAGGTTACCCATGTGTGGCGGCTGATACTCTCTCTTGCGTTGTGTTGTCATTAAAGACAGGCACCAATCTCTCACTTTTGGGCTCCAACCCAACCGTTTATTCTGTTAACACAGATCATGGTCAGTTTCCCCACAGTTTCATTTATCCAGGAATTACTAAAATAAATAAATAAATGATGTTCATGCCTGTTGGTTAGCCATATTAGCGAGTAGCTTCCATACAAGGTTAGCTCACAAAGTCACGGACAAACACTCATTAAACAGAACAAATCTCCTCACAAAACGTAACCCAAGTACACAGGGGTCCCACTAGGGGGCACTCTAACCATACAACCGTCCCCGTGGATTACAAATTCCGAACAATATTAAAAATAAACAACCAACCAACGCCCCAGTTTGGGAACCACTGCAACAAATGGAAGTATTCTTGTAGTTTCTGCATCATTTTAGATCAGTCTTTCCCAAGCTTAGGGTCACGACCCAAAATGGGTCACGGACCCGTTTTTATTGGGTAAAAATTAGTAAAATGCATAACAGTGCTATGATATGTGGATTCATACTCTGGTCTGTTCAGCTCAAATGCTGTGTGCTACGCATGTACTCATAGAACTGGAGTTACATCCAGTAACTACTTTTTTGCTACGCTGGTCTGTTCAGCTGAGATGCTGTGTGCGTGGCTGTTCACCCCCCCACCCCTTCTCGAGAACCTGGACCTGAAAATGTGTTCATGCTCTCTGACTGAGGTAACGTTGAGCGTTAGCTGTGATTGCTGACGTTATCTTGCTAGCTGCGATTGACTCTGTGCCTAATGTGGATTAGACAGCAAAGAGCATTTATTCAACATTGTTTTGACGGAGGATGAGTCAGTATGTGTATGTGTGTGTTACGTTTGTATTAACCTAGTTAGTGTGTATGTGTGTTAGTTTTCATTCCGGACAGATGTAACGCCTGTGTGTGTGTGTGTATGACTAATGGGGATGTGATTAGTTAGAGTGGTGATTTTTAATAATAATATCCTCTCTGTCTCATTCAAGGCATTCATGGTAGTTCATTGCAAAACATGATATATTTTTATAAGTTTGGGTTCCCTGGGAGAAACCAGATTTCTCTTTTGGGTCTCGAGCTGAAAAAGTTTGGGAACCCCTGTTTTAGACACATTTCCCCAAAATAAGATCAATAAGACCTCAGAGTTTGAACACAGTCTGGTTGCACAGCATGAGTCTGTACAGATGGAGACAGTGGAGGGTCCAGCAGAGTTTACAAGGTTTAGTTCAGTTTCAGGGCCTCATGAAACTTGAGAATGTCTTCCATGGAGTCAGTTGGCACTGTCTGCTCTACAACATGACGGACTCCGCTCTCTAGAGCATGGTAGTACCGCTTCACTTCCTGCAACTCAGACTGCAGTCGTTCTTCCACCTTTTGATGCTCCTGCTGAGCTTCACTCAGCTTCTTCTCGTACTTCGACTCCACAACTTTTATCTTTTCCTCCAGTTTCTTCTCGTAGAACTCTCTGAGCTCTGCCTCTCTCTGATCCAGCATCTTCACCACTTGCAGATAGGTGTAGTTGGAGTAAAACTGTCCTCCGTTGTCAGCCACCATCTCCTCCACCTTCTCCAGCAGATCCAGGACCTGTCCACGATCGTTGGCTTTGAGGTTGTTGAAGACATGATATCTATTTCCCACCTTCTTCAGGATCTCCTGCAGCTCAGGTCCCACCCCCTTCACCAGTTGTTTGAAGTCTGACTTAACTCTGTCTCCATATGTGAAGAGGATGATGGTGTACTTCCAGGCATCCTCCCCAAAGATCTCCTCCACCTTCCTGACAGCATGTCTTTCCTCTGCTGTGAAGGGCCCCACCTTGATAACCAGCAGGATGGCATGGGGCCCCGGGGCCGACATGTTGATGCATTTTGAGATCTCTCTCTTCACTATATCATCAGCCTGCGAGGTGTCAAAGAGGCCGGGAGTGTCGACGATGGTCACCTCTCTGCCGAACACCTCACCTTTCTGCTTCCAGCACTCTCTGGTCACTGAGGAGAGAAAACATGTCAGGTTTACTCATCAACACAGCTTTATCATGACAAAGGGGGTCGGGGGATCACAGAGACACATGCTTTTCAGGACAAACCCTCCCGTTACAACAAAGCACATGTGAAATGTGTAGCAGACCAAATTGGACAAAACAGGTCAAAGCTGTCAGGCCTGAATCTGACATTGATGTGCAGTTTGTTTTGTGTTTTTATTTTAGACTAAACAGGTAGGAACACTGAAAAGGAAAATGTAAGTCCATCAGACAAGAGAAATGCATCCCACACACTCCAGAGGAAAACTGTGGTTTAGCAGGTGGTTTAGAGGGAGGCTTGGCCCAGCCTGTTTTGGGCAGCAAGGAGAACTGCAGACCAAGACTGGGGATATTGTTGAGTGGTAGAAAGAGCACTTTGAGGAACTCTTAAACCCAACCAACTCCTCCTCTGTGGAGGAGGCAGAGCTGAAAGACTTCACCTCACCCATGTCCCTGGTGCTGAGATGCTGAAGGCTCTGGACAATGTGGGGCTGTCCTGGCTGACACATCTCTTCAGTGTCTTGTACAGGTTGAGGACAGTACCTGTGGACTGGCACTGTGGTGGTGGCTCACATTTTTTCTGGGCTCAGTCTTAAGGATAGGGTGAGGGGCTCAGACATCAGGGGGGAGCTTGAAGTAGAGCCACTGCTCCTTCATATCGAAAGGAGCCAGATGAGGTGGTTTGGGCATCTGATCAGGATCCTCCTGGGCGCCTTCCTTTGGAGGTAGACCCAGAACACGCTGGAGAGATTATATATCTCATTTGGCTTGGGAATGCCTCGGGATCCCCCAGGAGGAGCTGGAAAATGGTCGTCTGAACTACCTTGTATAGCCTGCTGCCACCGTGACCCGGCCCGGTATTAGCGGTGAAAAATCGATGGATGGATCATTTAAGTGCCTGATTTAACAGTAAATACTACATTTTAACAAAAGAAATATTATCTTTTGTCACTATATGTTTAAAATGTTTGTGGACTGTGTCAAAGTGTCATGTTAAAGTGAGTGAAATCCTGACCTTAAAGTAACTTCAAAAAAAAACATTAACCTAAATCAACCCCCAAAAAACGAAATAAATGTTAGTGGCAGTTATTAATGTGAAAAATTGAGTCACTATAGGAAATGAGGCAAAGCTTTCTGATTTATTGTGGGATGAGCTGATTATGTTGATTATTGACTTCTTTTGTCAGGTAAGTTTTACTATCTTATTAGTATCTGACCTCCTGTGGTCTCCAACTGAACACGAACCTATCAGAGGGAAGATTACACTGTGTTTTACCTAACAGTCGGCTGACAGCTGCAGTGAAGGTGAGTCTTCCCAGTATGGTGTTTCCACTGGAACTCTTCCCTGATCCAGTTTTCCCAACAAGAACCAGTCTCAAGTCTGACACTGGAAGACAGAGAGGGAAAGACTAAAACAGGGAGAGCGTGGAGCAGGAAAGATTTCACATCCAACCAGCTGGTTTTCACTTATTGTGATGTTCGAGTCTGGAGGTCATAACAACAATGACGAGCATCATGACACGGATTAGTCCGAGCAGATTTCCTGTTACATCAACTGAGGTAAGGTGTCCTGCAAACTCAGAGAAACTGGATAATTAAAGGTTAGCATGGTGGCTTTTTTTTCTCGTAAAATAATGACTTTAGTCTCAAAGTCTCTCTTGTTCTCTTGGTCCCGACATTGTCGTACATGGCACCTCGTCGTAGTATTGAGAGCCGTCCACCAAAATGACGTACAAAACCTGATTGGTTAGGAACAAAGTGTAAATGACACAAACTGGTGGTGAGAACATAGCCCTGTATGATGGTTTCATTATCCAGCAGAGCTTCTGTGTTCAGTCACATTCAGGAGACAGAAATGTGATAAAAGGTTTCAAACCTGATGGAGGTTCGTCCATACTCTGTCTTCTCCTCCTGTCTGGTTCTGTTCATTTAGACAGACAGAGAAAGAGAGAGAGACAGACAGATAGAGAGTAAGACAGACAGAGAAAGAGACAGAGAGAGAGACAGAGAGAGATTTTGATTTTTGAAAACACCTTTATTTACAGTTATTCAAACTTTACAAAAAAACATGTTACAACATTCACATCAACACACGTCCCAAAGTGAAATTACCCTCCACTACCGAGCACAGAACAGAGAGAGAGAGACAGAGAGAGAGACAGAGAGAGACAGAGAGAGAGACAGAGAGAGAGACAGAGAGAGACAGAGAGAGAGACAGAGACAGAGAGAGAGACAGAGAGAGACAGAGAGACAGACAGAGAGAGAGACAGACAGACAGAGACTGTATAATCTAAAGGAAACTAATAGCAGAAAGTCAGGTTACAATACAGGTTTACATAGCATTTCTATTTTTGTTATACTACCATTATTATTGACGTTATTATTGTTATTATTAGCCAGATTGATTAAACTGCAGGAACACACGCGCGTGCACGCACACACACACACATATGTGTGTATATTACTGCATTTAGTATCCCCCCCCCTTCCAACCCAACTGGTCGAGGCAGATGACCGCCCACCCAGAGCCTGGTTCTGGTTCTGCTCGAGGTTTCTGCCTGTTAAAGGGAGTTTTTCCTTGCCACTGTCTCCTGGTGCTGCTCATGGTGGGAACTGTTGGGTCTCTGTAAATATAAAGAGTCGGTCTGGACCTGCTCTACTCGAAAAAGTGCCCTGAGATAACCTTGTTATGGCGCTATATAAATAAAACTGAATTGAATTGAATCGTGGTCTCTTGGACACCTGCCAGGCTCATCACTGTGGGACTGCGGTCCGTCATGTGCGTATTCAACCTCTGTAAAAAGCAGCGCTGGGATCAATACTTCTTAATGATAAACTGCCGCTCTCCCTTTTGTTACATCACGTGCAATTCGTCTTTTTTGGTGCGGAAGTAAAACACTTTTACAAACACACCTGCAGAAGTTACTGTAGTGGATATATGTGTCCTTTTATTTCTTAAAATCTAGTTTCTACATCATTCCACATCATTTTCCTTCCAACTAAAGACACCGAGCCTGATAATATAAGAAAACACTGAGCATGTGAACTGCATGAATGTCTGTGACTGAAAGTGAAGAATCACTGACAAAGCTAAAATATTCTCCACTTTAAACACGTTCCGAACAGTTCATTAAGAAGTAAAAATCTGTTTACAGTTTGAATTAATAATGTAATCCCAACAGTGCGCGATCCTCACGCACACGCACATGCAAGCACTGTGTAAAGCTGTAAACCACAAATCAAACTTACTGGCCTTTTGTCTTTCCTCCATCTCGTCAGATGAAGCTGTTTTTCTCCATTTTTCTCCAACAACTTGGTCTTCCACTTGAGATCAGCGAGTTAGAAAAACATGGAATGAAACCGTTTCCTGCCAAAACGTCCAGGAAGCATCGCCACCATTTTGATCAACCAGCAGCCTGTTGGAGGTCGATCAGAGATTAAATGTTGGAGGGAGTCTGATTCCTCCTGGACTGACTTTTAAAAACAGCGACTGGACCTCAGAAGAAACCTCCAGCGAACTGACTTCAGGTCAGTTTGATCTTTGTCTCGCCTCACCGGCTGCTAATAATAAAACGAGCCCACAGGAAAAAAAACACACTTTACAGCTGGAGTTCGTTACGAGTTCATTTGAAAAACCTGTTAAATGCTTTTAGGTTTGTTTAATTTGAATTTTTTGTTTGATTTCTAATTCAGTTTTACTCATTAAAATATTCTTTTCACCGCATTCGGTAGGCCTACTTTTACTTTCGTTTTAATAATTTTCATAATCTCATAGTTTTACTTTATAGAATCAATTCGTTATATTTTATGCTTCATCTTTTGACAGAAATCACTTTTCCTCTGAAATGAATCATTGGCTTAGTTGTCAGCAGTGTTGGAAAGTAACTAAGTACATTTACTCAAGTATTGTATTTAAGTACAAATGTGAAGTTGAAGTTTATCATGTCACTTTCTACTTCTACTCCACTACATCTCAAAGGGAAATATTTTTACTTTTTACTGCACTACATTTATCTGACAGCTTTAGTTACTTTACAGATTGAGTTTCTTTACACATGAAGAGTTTATAAAAGCAAAGTTAATTGTCATTTCAAAATTCATTTACTGCTTTAATACTGAACACTTTACTGAGTATTTGTACAGTGTGGTATTAGTACTTTTACTGCAGTACAGGCTCTGAGTACTTCCTCCAACACTCGGCCCACTCTGCCATTAGCTTTCATGAGGAGATGAGAGTGAGCTTTTTCTTTTTTGAGATGGAAACACATACCTTGGAATTAAGTTTTGGGGAGTGTAGATCTCCAGGGGCCAGATGTATAAAACTCTGTAGATTCACGAAAAGAAGGACAGCAGTTTCACCTACTGTGTTGCATCAATGAGGTTCCATTTATAGCACCTGTATCACTAATTCATCACATATATCTGTAAAACTTACCCAGAAACTTAAAGCTGGCAACATGCTTAACCTCCGTCCCCTTGATATGGATCCCCCATCCATATGTGTGCCGCCTTTGGTCTTTCTGAAGTCCACACTGAGCTCTTTGGTCGTCTTGTTGTTGAGGGCCAGGTTGTTGTCGGCGCAACAGGCTGCCAGGTGCTGGGCCTGGAGAGGCCAACCACCATTGTGTTTTCTGCAAACTTGATAATGGTATTGGAGCCATGTACAGGTGTGCAGTCGTTGATGAAGAGAGTAGAGGAGAGGACAGCACACAGCCCTGTGGGATGCCGCTGTTCAGGGTGAGGGCTGAGGAGGTGTGGCTGTCTAACCTTACATACTGGGGTTTGTTGGTTAGGGAGGCCAGTATCCAGTTGCAGAGGGAGGTGTTGATGCCAAGGTCACCGAGTTTGGAGATCAGTTTGGAGGGGATCCATTTCCTGGGACAGGGCTATTCCAACAGTTCTGGGTACTTGAGGCTGGATTTTTGCAGGTGCTGAGTAAAAATAGCCTGCACAAACAAAACAAAAAAGTACCTACACCCTGCTATCTTGTTCCCAGTTTTTTATTTCTACATGACCATGACAACATTTTGACCACAAATGGTCTTCCTCAGGTAAATACAAGGGTATGAACAACCTTGAATATATAGACAACAGTGATGACACGTCACGCGTCATTTGCAAATTGAATAATTAGTAATATCCTGCTCCTGCCCTCACTCTCAGGAGTGGGTCAATTATTCATATACCAAGTCTCACCAGCACCCCCGACGCTGCACAGCCCCTACCAGAGAAGCGTCCCTGGTGGTCTGTGAGCAGGAGGTCTTGATTGTGCAGGCTGGATGGACTGTGTGTGCTACTTGTTCTTATGTGCCTAATACGGGGCAGCCTCTGCTGCAGGCCCAAAGCTATACTGGTTTCCATAACAGCTGCTTGGACTGTATCTGCCAATCCAGACTGACCCAAATAAACCCCAGAGCCATGGTCAGTTGTGCCAACGAACTACCCAGGACCATGGCCTGAGCATTTGCACCCTGGATAACGTATGTCCAGTTCAGGCCACAGTGTTTAAGGTCGATCCAATAAGCCACTCTCTGTAGGAGTGACACCTCCTCTTGGAGAGGGGAAGACTTTCAGTTTCAAGGAATTTGAGGATTGCTGCTGAACCATGGGAAGCTTCTTCGGACTTCTCCTTTAAAGGCACATCCTATAGTTTATTTTAGGCCAAGTTGAAGTAGGTATAATGACATACAGCGTGTACCACATATTGTAACATTAGCACATATTAGCATATAATGCTGTATTGTATTGAATGTAAGATGTGTTAAAAAAAGTCTCCTTATATATTTGCAGAAGGAGTTAGAAGAATTTCCAGAAAAACAATAAAAGTTTTGTAAGTTATCTCAGTCCTTTTTGTTGTCTCCAGCAGGTTTTGTGTTGCTCAAACATGGATCCAGGTCCAGATCCAAGTCCAGATCCAGGTCTCACCATTGTCCTTCTGGGAAACACTGGAGTTGGGAAAAGTGCTTCAGGAAACACCATTCTGGGATGCCAGGCGTTCGAGTCAGGGCCTTCCCTCAAATCACTGACGAAAAACATCACTGAAGCAACTGAAACTGTGTTTGGGAAACAGATCTCAGTGACCGACACTCCAGGAATATTAGGTCGTGAGGAGGAGATTAAAAACTGGTGTCAGGTTGTCCTGCAGTCCTCCAGACCTTGTCTTTTTCTGGTGGTTCTCAGCGTTGGACGGTTCACAGCCGAACAAGACAAGGCTCTGAGGGCAACTATCCCGGTCCTCGGGGATGATGGTTTGGAAAATAGCTGTATGCTTTTCACAAATGGTGACGCCTTGAAGAAGATGTCAGTGGATGATTTTATCTTTGAAGATGAAGAAGGTTCACTTCCAGACATTGTTAAAATGTTTAAGGGGAAGTTTCATCTGTTCAATAATGAAAATGGAGGACAGGAACAAGTCAGAGAGCTGCTGATAAAGTCAGGTCACATTCAAAGCAGTGACCAGCAATCTCATCTATCAGGTATCATGTTATCATGTATAATTGCTGTTTTAAACACTACACTGAAAACTTGATGTAGTTCTGGCAGAAAACCACTGCGAAGTAAGTAAAGTACAGGGTGGGGCTGTCCCAGAGCTGAAGGGCATCATTGGTGGGACACATTGTGTGCATCTTTAAAGCCAGTCAGTAGTTATGAAAAGGTAATGTTATATTGTTCATGCACTTTATGTTTTCTTTCCTCCAGCTGCAAGTTCTGGGGAGTCAGTCAGGCTGGCAGAAACAAGGATTGTGCTGCTCGGTCTACCTGGAGGAGGGAAGAGTGCATCAGGAAACACCATCCTGGGATCAGATCAGTTTAAATCAGCCAGTGGTTTTAATTCAGTCAGTACTGAGACTGTCTCTAAAACAGCCATAGTGGAGGGTCGTCAGGTCACAGTGGTGGACACTCCAGGATTCACTGGTGAAGTTCTGACTCCTGAACAGCTGTACATGGAGATCATGAAGTTGATAGTAGAGGCCACTCCAGGACCACATGCCTTCATCATTGTGGTGAAGATTGGCAGGATGTCCAGAGAAGACACTAACTTGCTTCGGATGCTACCAAACCTGTTTGGCAGTGATGCTCCAAACTACGCCATGGTGCTTTTTACTCATGGAGATGAGCTGGGTGGTCAGTCCATTAATCAGAAGGTCCAGTCCAACAGCTGTGTGTCAGAACTGGTCTCCATGTGTGGTGGTAGATACTGCATGTTTGACAACAAAGGAAGAAAAAGCAGACGGCAAGTTCAGAACTTCATGAATAAAATCGATGAGTTGGTAACAACTAACGGAGGAAAGCACTGCACCTCTGACATGTTCAAGATGGCTGAGACGTTCATTAATGAAGCTGAAAGAACCCATCAAGGTCAGGCAGCTGGACCTAATGAGGCACCGAGAGAAACTGCACAGAGACGATTGCAGCCTTTTGTTACACACAATTGGAAGAGTATTTGGAGGTTTTTCACAGCATGCTGTTGCAGATCCTCTAGTGGGTCAGATGATGAAGAGCAGGAACTTCTACCATCAGGGATCATCTAAGAGACACGTACCTTACTGAAATTACTCTTAAAGATGCAAGAGTAGCCGTCGATTCAGTGGGTGCTTCAGGAGCTTGAACTTCCACAGGGAAATCATACTGTGAGGTGATTATATCAAGAATAGTAATCTCTTCAATGAAGATAAACAGACAACTGTCTAAACCTGTCCATTCATATATTTGACTTCCCCTGTAGGTTTTATACAGTGATATAAAGAGCTTCGTTTTTTATCACCTTGTGAACTGCTGCCAGGAAAACATGTTCAACAAGTGCACAATAACTTTCAAACTGAGGCTGTTGCAAAGTGAGTTAAAGGATAGGTTCACATGTTTAAGTCTGTCTCACATCTTCAGAAGAACATTCAAAGAGTTATTGGTCGCTGTAATTTTTCCTGTCCATACTGGCTGTGAAGAGATCCCTTTTTATGTAATTTATAAGTGATGGAGGACAAAATCCACAGTCCTCGTTCTGTGCAAAAATTACTTGTAAAGTTTATCTGAAGTTAATATGAGGCTGCAACAGTCTGAGTTAAACACATCAAGTAGGTATCTTCCAAAGTCTGTTAGGTACAAAATCACCTCTTTGTGTTACTGTCCCTCCACTGCAGCTCAACGAGGAAACACTGAAACACAAAAAGAGAATTTCACAGTAAACAGAATGTAATTTTGGGAGATTTCCACTTGACAAATCAAGTGGTCCAGTCTGGTGATTCCAGCTGGTCCGGACCACTGGTGATCAGTGGATGTAGTCATGGGGTGAAGTAAACCTTTTCTATAAATGTGCATTTATTTTTTTCGCCTTTATACATTTAATACTGTTAATGGAATGTTTTTATGATTTTATTGCTGTTCTTTTAATCTTGTATCATCTTTTATTTTGTCTTGTATTGATTTTTTTTTTATGATGATCTTTAGAGCTCCTGCACACTCACACATGTGTGTTCAGATAGATCTTCTGTCTGATTGGACCTCTGCTCTGGTTGAAGGTGGGTGGAGCAATGCTATTAATAGGCCTATTTCACAATATGGTGACACAGCCCGGGAGTAGGGAAACTTTACTTCCAGTCATGCTGCTATGATCTTTTATCACTGCATGTTTTCTCTGCCAAAAGTTACCATTGCAGATGTCCGTTTTATTGACAAATTTAAAGGAAATGTGAAAAGGTCAAAGTTGGACAAGGGATATAAATTATTTTTTGATCAGTTCATTTTTGATTATCAAGGTATGTACTAACTCAAGGTATGTATGCTAGCTAACATGTAAACTAACTTCTAGTTCAGCACTTACCTGTTGATAACACTTAGTTGTCTCAGTGTCCATAGCAACAGTAGCTATGGAGTTGAACAATAACCACAGCACACTCTGACATTATTATTGATGTATGATAAAAGGAATGTATTCATAAATTCAAGGCTTCATGAATTTATAGATGCCAACTGAATGTGATGCTTACTACACACTCTCTAGATAGTATGTGATTCCAAATGCATCTTTATTGTGCTAATCATGATACTGACATAACAGCTTTTAAGATCCATGTTTTCTATATAAAATGATTAATATTATTTAAATAAAATTGTGAAATATATGAAAGACTTCACATCACTTTCTTCAGATCACCTTTGAAACTACAAACACACCACCTGAGAGCATGAACATGCTCTTGTGTTGCTGGAAGAGGCGGTTTCTTGGTTAAAAAGCGATTGGTCCAATGAGCGCCGTGGGGCAATTAACGATTAACCAGTCAGCACCATGGGCGGGACTAACACTGTTGTCAAGATGTTGTCAAGCAGTGCGCCAGAACCAAGGAGGAGTAATAACAACAATAGTGACCGCTACAGACAAGATAGATCGCTGCTGTCGAGGCTCTTCTAAATCGATTACAGTACCAATTTCTTTGAAATCCAAACATCGTTGTGTGTTTTTACTTAACTCCGCTCCACTCTTAATACCCCGGCAAAATCACTATATTGGCATGGCATCAGTGTCGACTTAAAATGATGTTAGATTCAGCCTGGTTCTGGTTCTGGTTCTGCTCGAGGTTTCTACCTGTTAAAAGGGAGTTTTTCCTTGCCACTGTCTCCTGGTGCTGCTCATGGTGGGAACTGTTGGGTCTCTGTAAATATAAAGAGTCGGTCTAGACCTGCTCTGTTTGAAAAAGAGCCCTGAGATAACTTTGTTATGATATGGCGCTATATAAATAAAACTGAACTGAAGTGAACTGGTTTATCACCTGAGCTTTATTGCTTTATTGGGTTATTGGCTTTGCCACAGAGTTAAGTTGATGTCAGCTATGCTTTACACAGACACAGGGTCTTGCATGCAAACTAACCACCCTCTTTTCTAACCTGGCATCACAGTCATGCAGTCATGACCATCACATACACATACGTTTGGATTTGGCCTCCACACACGTGGAGAGGAAATTTAAAGCTCCCACTCCACGTGCTCTTTTGGTTTCAGGCCTAACACGTGTGTTCTTGCTCGTGCACGTGCACAACACACAGGCAGAACAAAGGAAAATACACACATTCTATGTGGCACGCACCGACATGCACACACACACTCCTTTTTGTTTTTGTTAAATACATATCAGTTAGATTAACTGTTGTGTGATTTGTTATTTGTTAAATAAACGCTTTTGAATATACATTCTGGTCTATTTAATAAAGAATGCATTCTGCCAACCTCTAATATTCAGAACTCCAAAACCCTTCAACCTTTACTAGTTATTGATATGGTTATTATGGTTGTAGTTATTAGAGAGAAATAGATACACCTTCTCATCAAACGGGTTGACAGGTCCCAATCAGAACGCGTCACGTCATCACCGGAAGTCCCGCCCCCGTCCAATCAAATCACGGCATTTGCCACCGGAAGTCCCGGAAGTCCCCAATCACCTTAATTCCCTCTCTTTTTCAAATTTTGACAGCAACACAAACCCCCAGTTAACACCATCTGTGAAAACAGCAGAGCCAGGGGGTACAGGGGGTCATGAGAGAATCAGAGTTAAGAGTTGTTAACGGGTTTATGGTTCTTGTGCATTAGGAGAGTCGAGACCCCAACAACAAAACACAGGGCTGTGAGAAGGAGCACCTCTGTTTTTTTTTCCCACAGAAGTTCCTGTGACATACTGACACGTTGACAAACAACAGGGTCAAAGTAGTGATCACAGTTAGACCATTTGCAAGACTCCTGCCCTGAACAGTGAACTTATCACCATCTACTGCAATACAATAACAATGCTGTTTCTTGATGTTCTGTTAGGTTACATGTCTTCTGCCTGGTGAGGATGTTGTCTTTTTTTTTTTTTGGGACATGTAGCTTTAGCATTAGTCTTTCTATCAATCCAGCACATTATCGTGTAGATAGCCATCAAGTGCATATTTGAGACCCAACAACATGATTCTCAATTTAAACAAGTCAGCTGGAAACAACATTTTCAACAAACTCATCCGAGTTAACAGTAGCTTAATTAACTCTCTAGCTACAGCTGATAAAAAAAGTGCCAGACAGTTGTCATTTCAACTGGCAAAATCAGCGCTGCCTAGAAATAAGAAGCCTGCTTTTGTCTACCTCTGCCTGAAATAAAGGGCCCATTGTTTAAAGAATTTGTAAGTAAGTTTGTCGCTTTTATCATTGTAAGTATGTGCTGTGTGAAAACGAAAGGCTTAACAAACGTAGCGACAGTAACGAAGTGGGGCGGTGCTTAGCGAATACTGAATGAGATCAAGATATTTCACCTATAGAAAAGTCCTAAGGCTTAAAGCGGTCCTATAAATGAGCTAAACAAAGTGCAATTACAATAGGACATAATGACGATTCCTCCCACACACCACCATGAAAGAATTTTGTGGCAGTTGAAAAACTTGGAAAGCCATTTTCACTCACTTGTCATGTGAAAGGGTTAGCAAAATGTAACACAACTTTCCTTGAGGTTGGGGAAGGTTTTGGTCATGATTAAATGAGAAGCACAACTAAAAAGTAAACATTTATTCACAGCAGAATGAAACTTCTTAGCATGAGACTGGCACTGGACCCATGTCAGAGTAGAAGACAAACTACGTGCCTGCTTTCACATAACCCTTAAGTGGCTGGGGATGTTTTTTTTCACTTCATGTGAATACAGCTTGTATTTGAATTTTTAGTCATTAGGCTCATTTCATTATATTTGAAGAGACAAGTAATAGGAAAGATACAGCAGGAATGAGACATGGAAACAGAGAAGGAAAGAGACGGGGGAACAAAAACATGATGAGTTAGTGGATGCTCATCATATGATGTCTGCGGATGGTCTTACCTTTTATTGGCTCTGTCAAGATCTTAAAGTACCTCCTCTCGTTCAAAGCATGCCATTATTTTTTCAACAGTTACTTAGGTTTTAGATGGTAGATCTCACAAATTAGAATTAATACCCAGGACCGTTTTGGGGCCTAAGAAACACAGTTCAAGTACCCTTTAAGTCAACTAGACTTTATTGATGTGGATTCCTGTTTGGCAGTTGCTTGTGCTTTTGCAAGGCTGTGTGTGTATATTCACATGTACGAGTGTTTGTGTATGAGGATGGACTTCTTTTCTGACACATGGGACAACTTAATGTTGATTTATGCCTTTTCTTCTTCTTCCTTCTCTCTGCCGTCAAGAAAAAGCTTTCCCGCCTCACCAGAGAGGGAACCAAGGAGGGAAAAATATTAGGCAAACGAAAAAATACTTTTTGGTGTTATCTGATCTTAAAAAAAAAAGATTTTGTATGCAATAGCTCTCTGTTGTCAGGAATAAAAGGAGACAGAGCAGAACCAAATTCACTGAGCCTCAAACATAACACACAGGAAATCCTGCAAATCAAAAGAAAAACACAATAAGTGGTTCCTTTTTGACAAGTGAGTTTCAGACAAATTCACTTTCTTGAAGAGAAATGTACTTTTATGTGGGGATTCCAAAATCCCCTCTTTCAAACGGCTTTAAGACTACTCGAAACGACAGTTATGCATATGTTATTCATATTTAAAATTAACTGTTTCCACACAAACTCTTAACTATTTACACCTGTGTGGATGACAAATACTAATATTTCTGCTTCACCAAGGTGAAAAGCCTCTTAAACAGCACCTTGTGATTCACCATATTTGCCAAAATAAAATCCTGGTGTTTACTGGATACTTTTCTATCGTAGGTGACAAAACAAAATGGGAACCTGCAGCCCTCTAGAGAAAAATTTGATTCACCAACATTAGACCTTATGCCTCTCTGGTCCCTACACTTTATAAACCAGGTCAGGTTTGTAACATGACCGGTGTACAGCGCCTCTCGGTAACTGCGTCTTTTTTTTTAACAGTTCTCAATTGGAATCAGTTCATGTAGCTGGGTATATGAAGACTGCAGGGGTGATTAGTGGATGGGCCACAGCTGTGCCAGAGGATGATTGGAGCTGGATCCCTTAGCCACGCCCAGCCACGAACTCACACACACACCAAGAGACAGACTGACAACAACAGGAACACAGGGAAAAGGGCAAACAGCAGACACTAGGGAGGGACAAGAGAGAAGAGCAGCCAAACCCCTGACATATAGTTTAATTAAGGTAGGCCTGCACTACTGATTCTGAAGGCCCTGGGCAGATTAGATTGCCCCTGGCAGCACATAGAGACTGAAATCTGATTGGACGAAACATCGATAATCCACAGACATGGACGGGAAGCGGCGCAGCCAAGAGAAGCGTTACAAAAAAAGAGAATAGGCTATTGGAAGTAAATTAATACAATTTCATTGAACAAATATTATAATTTAGGTTGTAGATATAGGTTAGTGATTCTGATAGTGTCAGGGCCAGCAGAGAAGGCCTTGCTGGCCCTGACAGCCCACCACTGCAGTAAAGTGTAGTGTTGAGTATTAAAGCAGTAAATGTTCTATCTGATCTCATTAGATGATTCTTCCTCATCGTTCATGGAAAAGCAGGATTTTACTGTTGGAGCTCATTTTCAACTAGTTTGTATCTAATGATTCATTCTGGATTCATCTGCTGATTCTTTTCTCCATTAATCCATTGATTGATTGATTGATTGATCACAATGATCCAGAGCCCAAAGTGACTCCTCCACAACCAACAGTCCAAACCTCAACATTATTAACAACATTAACATTATTAACATCATTCAAAGGAGTCTTCACAGTCCCAGGTGAAATATCGTGTGGACACTCAGACGCCTTGTACCACCTGTATTTATTAAAGAAATGTTCTGATCTTAAATAATGATGGTGAGTTAATGTCAGCTGATGGAGACGTACAGATGTTAGTATTGTTATTCTTATCATTATTTGTGTTATGTAAATGATACAATGATTAATTTATTAATGAATTAATATGGAAGCTTGAGTTATTGACACCTGAAATGCAAATGTATTTATTCATTTTTTTACCCATTAATATGTCTGGGTACTTGTTTATTTGTTTGTGGTTGTTGTAGCCTTGCTGTTTGGTTTTGTTCTTTTTCTTGGGTCTTTGTGCTGTTATTTATTTATAGGAATGCACAGCTGTTCCTACAAGAACCTGTAATCCAGTTAAATTCTTCAGAAGGAAGAAGAATCGTCAGAGCGACTTTTATTCTGAAGGTTGTTGATGCCGGAAGTCGTTCGCCGTGTCGTAGCTAGCCGGATGCCGGTCCGGTCCGGTCCGGTCCGGCGGAGACTCGTTAAACTAACAGAAGAAAACCGAATATAAAGTTTGTCCGTGACGTTAAACTGAGCGCAGCAGCTGAGGACACGTTTAAGAAACTGTTTAACAGATTTAAAGCCACATATCGCGGCAGAGCCGACTGAAGTCCACAGCTAACGTTAGCTAACGGGATTAGCTACAGGTGGTGACACGGCAGCGAGGCGGAGCACCAGGTAGAGCTGCACAGGTGAGTGGTTCACCTGCCCCTGTTTAAAGCTAACTGTTAGCCCGAGACTGCGTGGAGAGTGACGACATGCCCAGGGAGGTAGGCTAACGTCACTTGACTGCATCACCTGTACAGGTAAACACACGTGTTCAGAAACCGCGAAACTGCACCGTTTCAGTCCACAGTGTTGATTGAATCAGTCTGTTGGGAAAATGTTTGTGCCAAAAAGGCGAAACTCACTTCTTCTGCTGTTTTTAAAATGTTTAATAAATATTTTCCAGCTTAAACTGTAGAAATGTTGTTTTTATAGTGATGCTCAGTGTGATAAAGATCAAATATTGTGTTCAGTACGTGGCGACAACAGCTGATTCAAGTTTGATCAAAATTAGTTTTGGCTCTCCGGTAAAATCTGACATGATGCACTTACGGCTCCAAGCCCTCGATATATTGCATCTGTGTGAATGTCGACCAGAAGTAACAAGAAATAGGTTTGAGGTCATTTAGAAACAGCTGACAACTAAAATGTCTGATCAGAAAAAGTAGTGATCCTACCAACGCTGCTAGTGAAAACGTTGTAATGAAGCCTGGACACCAGGTGAGACACCTGGATGTTGCCAGGTGTGTTGTAGAGATCAAACGTGATCTTGTCGTCTGGTTTGAGTGTTTCGTCCCGTGTTGTGTTTGTGCAGGATGCTCCAGGACCGGGACCGGCCCCTCATCCGCCTCCCTTTCACCAGCTTCGCCGCGGGGACGGTTCTGCTCCCTCTGACCGGCCTCATCGCCTGCCTCTTCATCTCACTCATCTACCACTTTGAGAACGCGACATACACACACTGTCATGTAGGTGGAAACGTGACGGAGATACGAGCTTTCTGCTGGTTTCATGTGTTCGTGTGAGGAAGGTCACAGCCTCCTCTTCGCTCTGACTCACAGGCTTCATGGACGCCAGCATTTATTCATCAAATCTGCTTCTGCTTTCATCCACAAACAGCTGTTAACAGCTCACACAGGAAACTCTTTCTACACATTTAGAGTTTATTTCTAATTTCAGGTGTTTCCACTCAAGGAAACTGACTATAGCACATTCTGAAAATATAGACGGCCGCCCAAGTCAGCCTCTATTACACATAAAGTTGTCAAAAACAAGGTGGACTGTTCAGGTGTGTTCACACCAAACTCAAAACAAGTTTTAGAAGAATGTATATAAAGTCAATGCAAAGACGTGAGTGGACAAAAGTTTACAAATGGAGATGAAAATGTTTCAGCTTGAATAAAAACTTCACATTTTATTTTAGTTTGAAAGATTTTATTGTTTAATTTCACGCCTGTCTTCAATGTGTTGGAAATGAGTGTTCTTGATTAACACGTTGTCCTTTGGATTCAGTGTGTTTTTGTAGATTCTAGATTTAAAACACAGTCCTGGTGGAGGTGCAGTACGAGCTCTCTGGACCAGGTGTAGAGGCTTTCCAATGAGTCGCCGAGGTGCTGCATCATCCAGACGTTTACCTTTGTCTGTTTGCTGCTTACAGATACTTACAAAGTTTCTTGCGTGCAGGTAGAACATCATCATCATCACACACATAGGTCGCTTAACCCAATTTGAGCCACTGCTAGGGTACCTGCAGACGCCAAGCTCAAAAAACTGTATGCCTCACCTGACATGAAACCAGGGTTGGAAATGAACTTTTAAAAATGTGAACATCTACCAGCCACTGACAGATGTTTAAATTCAGCAGCCGCTCAATAGTAAATCATTATTCTGTGTCTGGACTCTACCAGCCTCTTTCATATTTTACCAGCATTTGGCTGCTGCAACACAGCTGGCTGTGTTTCCCTTCCTGTGTTAATGCTGTCCCATTGTAGGTTACTGCCCCCCAGTGTACAAGACGTGTATTACACCAAAATAAACTCAAAGGCAAATAAGTGGATAAATGGCTCTTTGCATCATCATTCAGTGGAGAAAACACAAACTGTTAAACTATCACCAGACTCTGTGAGATGAGGAGTAAATAGGAGGAAGTCTGTGTTTCTTGTTAGAAAAGCTGTGTGTGTTTTGTCTTTTTGTTCATCCAGGTATCAAACTACCTCCCGTCCATCAGCGCCGCCATCAGCGGCATGCCGGAGCGCTACATCTGGCGCTGCTGCATCGGCCTGCACTCGGCACCGCGTTACCTGGTGGCCGCCGCCTACTTCAGCTTCTACCTCCGCTTCTTCACCAGGAGGCTGGAGAAGCTGCTGAGCGGCTTGGCTCTCCTCTGCAGCCTCGCCGAAAACAGCGGTCTGCTGCTGCTCACATACGTGTCGTCCACCGAAACCTACAGTGAGTGCAAACGCCCGCCAGAGACCAGCTGCCCCTGGTCCTCCAGTCAGGGTCTGAGACATCAGAGGAGCCTCAGCTGATGGTAATGACCTGTCTGTGTTCGCAGGTGTTCACAAGAAAGGCTTCATCGTGTTCATAGGGAGCTCGCTGCTGCACATGCTCATTACATGCAGACTGTGGCACGTGATCAGGAGGCGCACTCTGAACCCAGAGGTAAACAACCCCGTCTGCCTGCCTGCCTGTCTGTCTGTTAACCAATGAATCATCATAAGAACGTATATCAAATGTCCCATCACGAATGATCAGAGCTTAATGTTTTAAAGACTTCTGGGTGATTTATCGAATTCATTAGAAGTTTTGTTTTTGCGTGATGTGTAAAGTGTCTACAGCGTGCAGTGACCACCTTCCTGTGATAAAGCCAGTGTACCATTTTGTCTTTTGGTTAATGTTCTTTCTCAAACAGAGAACGGGGGTGTGGCTAATAGTCGTACGTAATCCATTACCACGGCAACCAGATTGCCGCTCTAATGTACATGTCAAGGTCAACAACTTTAGTCTATGGTCAACATAACTAGCATAAATAGCAATAGCATGGATATTAGTATGGATAGCGATAGCTGTCATTCTAACATAAGTTATGAGGTGGAGGATTTTTCTCCACCTTCTTCACCTGAACACGAGATCCCAATGAGACGGCGCTCATCAGACCATATACACTTGAGCCACTGGCTCGCATTGTGGGAGACACTGCCGGTGCTACGGCTTCTCAACCTGCAGAGCCAGCGCAGCGCATATCATCATAACCTAACCTACCAGCTGGGGGGGGGTTGTTTCGTTCCGTTCATGAACGACTGCAGCTATATAGTTATAATAATATTATAGATCTGAGGCGAAGCTGACAGGAGGCAGGGACTGATCCGTCTGCTACTTCAGCGCCATGGATTTATCAATACACAGCAGTCAATCTACTGATATTTATCCCCCCTCATCAGCTACATAGACTCGGCTACATGTCAGTAACATAGATGTGTAAAATCAGACGATGGCTTAACTTTTGTAAATTTCCTCCTCAGTGGCTACAATTTCGCATAGCCTCCAAATCCTGGCAGGATAGAAAATTGTGTAAAATGTTATGTGTTGTTGAATATTATTGAAATTAATACAACTGCTACAAACCTGACTTGCATTGTAGTGAAACTGAGTCTGTATAAACAGGTGCATTTGTGGCCACTGTGCCTCCATGCCAGAAGTTTGGGAGAACGTGTGCTGTAGGAAAGTCAATCAGGTACATTTTTCCAAGACATTTTAAAAGATAATGGGACAGAGTGTTTCCAGTAACATGGTGGAATCCTGTCTTCCCTGGGCAGTTATTGGTCAGTGTGTCTACCATGGTGTAAATTAGGTCATGGCCAAGTGTGCAGAGGTGGAGGAAGAGACAGAATGCATGACAGCCCACCCTGGACTAGACCCATGGGTTCTGCAGGCTGCGTACAACAGCTACAGACAGCACTGTGGTGAATTGGAGGCACAGCAACATGTGTATGTATTGTATTATCAAGTTTCTTTTTTTTTTTACTAGCAATGTGAAGCAAATTTCCTACTTTTTATTCATAGGTGGTACAGACACACATCATACAGAAACTTTGTTCACTGGTGCTGAGGATACCTAGGAAAACATACGGGTGGTAATTCCATCATGTGTGGTTCTGAAGATAAGGCAGAAGTTTCCTGATCCATCCCATGACTACACTGGTTTTCATTATCCCCAAATATAGGTTCATTAGGACAATAAAGTGGTTTACTTGTAAATATGTTTATGGAACATTTTCTGTCCCCTTACCTTCTAAAAATGTCTTGGCAAAATGAATAAAACAAAATGTTAGTGATTTCAGTCACACACACTGAATCAGCTACGCCCCAACAGTTAGTATATTCAAGATGACACATCTGTGCTATCCCCCGTTAAATGGAGAAAAGGACACGTTCAGTAGCGTTGTAGAATTAGTTTATTCCATATTTATAAAATAGCCAACAACAAAGACACATGGCAGGACATGGATGACTTTTCAGTATAGGATGGACAAAATCAAATATGATACCTTTGACTGAATACATTATCAGTATTGTAGGGATGACGGTGGGTGTTTACATACTTGCATATGAGACTTTTGATTAACAATTATTTCTAATCTTAAAACACCCGCATTGGCCAAGACTGAAAGCCCTCTCACCAAACCTCCTTTCTCCATCCTCAGGCCTTCATTGCTCTGAAGGATGTAAGACATAAGCATTACACATTGATGTACATACAGTGCACTGCAGAAGTATTCAGAACCTTGTCAAAATATGAAGTTAAAGTAGAAAAAAATCATTTTCAGTAGTCATATTTTGAATTAAGTTATTACATGGAAAGAAATATTACAGCAGTATTTGTTATCCAGTAAAAAGTGAGATTTCATCAAGGGTCTGAAAGCCTTTTCTAGGCACTGTATATAATGTATATACTGAGTGTGCACAGTGATTTAAAACTTTATGGAATCAAAACTTTATCATAGTAAATGCATAATTGATATGTGCAAATGTTTCCTGAGATTTATAAATGTGTAACTAGTTTCTCACATGTATTGAGATTTGAAAATGTAACGTTTGTCTGCAGAGATTTGTGCATTCAGACAGATATGTAACTGGTCGCTCATGTTTCATTTAACTTGACGTCCCAAAGCAATTTGCAAATCAGCATTGAGCTATTTGTTAATTATGTCCATGGCTGTGTTCAGAATCGCATACTAACGCACTACTCATAATAGTATTACATCAGTTTGAGTATGTAGTAAGTAGTGCGTTCCAACTGCATAGTATGTGGATTTTGTGTATGAGAGAAATACCCGGATGTGTACTAGATTAGCAAGAATTTCTGAGTACGTGGTGTGAGCTTTCTGGACATACTCAACTGCCCCAAGATGTATTGTGTCTCTTAGCTCGGACCGGTAATGTTGTGATTGATACAGTCATGTGATGCAGTCTGTGTCTGCTGGTAATGACATACTTAATCGTTCATTTAGTACGCAATACATACTGACTGAGTATGTAGTAGCCAGTACGTTAGACGTTAAACCCAGCCCATGTTTTGATTTGTACTGAAATTTGACTATCCACTACCAGGAGGGGGCGCCAATGGCTTGGCTTAATGAGCTGCCACCTGACAAAAAGAAGCGGAGGAGTTATAAGAGAAGCCACACACTTGTGACGTGATGCTCATTCATTGAAAATGTACACGAAGTTTTGATACAGTATATATGTTGTCTTCATCAGAGTAGCTGCGACCTGCAGTTGTGCAGCTTGGCCTTTTGCTTGTTAAAGGACTTGATCTCATTGCTCCCTTTGCAAAACTGATTACACATCTAAAAACTCTATATACCTAATTGATGACATGTTTTTTTGACTAATCATCTCTCTTATTCATATATCTGGTTTAGGCACTATCACAAATATAACTATTTATTAACTTTTATTTACCCAGGGTAGGCTTGCTGAGTATTATGTTCAGCTGTGCCCTTCTACACACACACTAACATGCGTGACATGGGAGGAGCAACCAGAGGAAACGCACATGAACACAGGAAGGCCCATGGTTGGGTTCAAACCCAGCCTCATGAATTTAAACTTAGGATCTAATATTTGTACACACACACACACACACACAGATGACACGTCACATGTTAATTAAGGAACGTTTAAGACACAAGCTGAAAAAGTTAAAATCTTACTGATCTTTAATCAAAGTGCTGTCACCAGGACTAAAGCTGGAATCATCTGTGGAGTCGTCCAAGCCTGATCTCTTCAGTGGTGTGCAAATGGGGGTTGTGTATTGGGTTTCAGGTTCAGTCTCACAGGACACACTCTTCCTCTCAGGTTGAAGGAACACTTGAACAGCTCGCACACACAATTACATGAAAAAAAAAGCATTTAGTTCACATAGTTTACACACTGCATATATGCAGATTTAGTTTTGAACACTAATTTTTTTCTTTTACAGAACTGAGCCTACACACGAAAGAGTTGCCTATATATTATTTGTCCAACATCACTGGAATCACACATCTACTAAAAATTGAACCACGACTGTGTGACCAGTCCAGCAGAGTCCGGAGCTGTCCCTGGCCCTTCACGCTGTACCCTCATTATCCTCACCCTTACTTCTCCTGCTGGGAATAGATGTGTCACTGGGGGGTCTGTCTGGCACCCGATCTCTTTTGTCCTGAGAGCCTGTCCAAATGATGTACAATATGTGATGATGCGTGTCATATTATTCAGACAATGAGCTACCGTGAGATGGCTGATGTTCCGTAAACACCGACTCAGCGGTGTGGACGAAGACACGTCTTTACGTTATGAAACAACGAAATAACCAGCCGTCAACTAACGTTAGTTCGCTAGTGTGAATAAATCATTAAACATTTCACAGTGCACAACTCACCGTTTCATCAGCGCTGATGGTCGGGACAGCATCGTCTGTCCTCCGGCCCAGGGTCGTCCAGCCCTTGACTAGCCGGTCCAAAGCTTGTTTCCCGGTGGGATTTCGTGTAATCCACTGCGTTGATTGCACCCGTTCGCCGCACACACAAATGCCACTGTGAAAACTAAACTAAATGAAGACCCTCAGTTAGCTAATGCAGTATATTACGCTAGCTAACTACACCTAACTAAGTTAGCTAACTAACTAGAAAGACAAACTGACAGACGGACCTACACAGAGAGATATAATTAAGTCTATAATGCTACAGTTGTGGTAAAATACAAAATAAGTTGACTAGCTAGCTCACAACTACGTTTATCGCTCAGACGCAAAGAGGCAGGACAGCTTGGAGGATGACGTCATAGTTCTGTTTTAGCAGCAACTTACATTTTTTAAGTTATTTGGCAAACTGTAGTTCATCAACATTGTCAGGAAATGACTGAGATATATGAAATACACAGGAGTGTGGCTTTAAAGACGATGCTCGGTCAGACCGACAGCAGGAGCCTGACCTCTGAACGTTTGCAGAACAGGTGGTTTCAGATGTGGAACTGGGCTCTCCCAGTCGAGCAGGAAATGGATGAACAAGTTCCAAATTTAACTTGAGTCTGAACGTTATTTTGGTGCTTCCCTGTTTCAGCAGAGTGAATCACCAGAACTCTTCATGCTCGCATCATGTGACTGCAGAGCTTCCAGGAAACCTGGAAACCAGCTGATCCAATATTTTAATATTTTATATTCTCAGGGTTCCCACACTTCCTGGAGGACCGGGGACTATTTAACCCTTTGGAGATGATCACAGAATGTAAATACATTATACAGACAAGACTGATTATTTTTGCTGCCAACATGGTTGGTTGTTACAGACCCAAAGCACCAGATCACTGATCAATCCATCAGGTCATTGACAAAAAATCTGCAACTAATTCAATAATCGATAAATCGATTTACGTCATTTTTAAAGAATAATGACAAATGTTCAATACTTCATCTCCTCCAATGAGCTCATCTGCTGCTTTTCTCTGTTTTATATGATTTCAAGCTGAATATCTTTGTGTTTGTTGGACAAACAAGACAAATCGATACATCTCTCCTCTGTGTCAGTTATCAGTAAATCACATTCGTTTAAATTCTCTGTCTCTCTCAGGAAATGACATCATACTGGTGGAAGTTGCGTCTCTTCCTGTTTAACGCCAGCTGTTGTCTGGCGGCCGCTTACTTCTTCAGACGCCACAACAAGTTCTGTGAGACCGGAGGTGAGTGTGGCGTCCTGCTCTGACTGTTTACAGGACGATGCTCCTCAGTTATTCACTTCCTGTCTCTGCTCTCGCCGTCCTGCAGTCTACACCCTGTTCGCCCTCTCAGAGTACCTGGTGGTCTTCTCCAACATGGCCTTTCACATGACGGCCTTCTGGGACTTTAGGAGCAAAGAGGTGATCGTGGCCACGCCACCTGAAGACAAGCGATACTGAGCAGCAGCCTCACCTGGTGACTCTTTTTTAAAAAGGTGAAAAGAAATGCACCAATGGGACGGCAGGAAATTGGTTTAAACTTTATGTGAACACATGCAGCCTCATGAACATTATGTGAGAACTGATACTGGTGCCTTTTGTCTGCACTACAGGTGAGATGAAACTCTATCATTCCAACATCACCTGTGGTCTGATCTGCTCATGAAGCAGCTTCAGGAGAGGTTCAGTTCTAAACTTCGCTGAGTTCATGTTTGTCTATAAAAAAACCAAGAAGAAAACTAAGAAAATCCTCTCAAAAGCACTTTGGTTTAATATCTGACAACAACAAGTGTATAAAAGTCCCGAAATAATGAATTATGGATCAAAGAATAAGAACTAACAACTGGACCAAGCTTTGGTGTCACCTGTCAGCACTGTGCAGTCTGAAGTCAGTCCCCCCCAGCACTCCTCAGCTCCCTGATCAACACCATACATCTCATTTGTTTGATCCGTACACAAACTGAAGAGTAAAACGTGCTGGAAGCCAGGCTAGTTGTTTCCCCCTGTTTCCAGTCTTTATGCTAAGCTAAGCTACCCGTTAGCCGGCTCTACAGACATGAGAGGACTCTTCAGGTTTTTATTTTTTCTCTCCAGGCGATGAAACGATTAACGGTTAGCGAGCAGCAGCATCATGACTCTGTTGGACAGAGGAGCTTCTTCGCTCTGACTGACTGCCTGTTGGTCATCAGCATTAAACTGGACTCGCATGTCGGCTGCTCAGTGTTGACGTCCTGACAGGACAGGAAACACACAGCCACTAAAAGTCTGTAACCAGCAGCTCCAGGAGTTTATTACAGACGAAGGGTTTCACCCACTACTGCACTACTAGAACCACCAGCCGCTGCTGTGGTTAGTAGTCCACTAGTTGTGGATGAGATGTACAGTAGTTAATGTGTAAAACACAGATGTCCGTATATGTTCACAAAGTCCCAGGACAGTAGTCGAGGAGTGGCCCCGTGCATAATATCACCTTCTTTAGTTATTTTACCGGCAGCAGACCAGAGTTCACTTCATCTGTGGAAACCAGAACTATGACGAGAAGTTTTATTCAACGACCTGCAGAATCGCACACAGCAGCTCCTGATTGGTCCAACAGTTTCCTCCAGCAGCCAATAGTGTCTCTTGTTCACGAGTTGATTGATCTGTTTGACCTGCTGCCATTAATACGAAGCTTCTTACACTCAGTAATGTTCTCTGATGATTTATAATCATCTGAGTTCGTCTACAGTCCACTGACAGTTCCACACACGCCGACAGCTACAGCAAGCTAAGCTAACGTAACTTTATCAGCTGTGGGTGTGACGCTAACGTTACTTTCAGTCGGCCATCTTTCATGTTGCTGTCAGTAGAAACGCGTCTGTTCAGGATGAATGTCGACAGTCAAACATCTGAATCTTCATCACCTCTTTGACAATCATGTATCCATCTAATCAATCAATCATCGATCTACCAGGATGTAAAACCTTGCGACTAGTAAAAATGAGAAGCGGTGAACAGAAGCGTCGCTTCAGTAGTAAAGTTTGTCCTGATGGTGGCGCTGGAGGAAAGATCATCTTCCCAAAATCAAAAGGGTTTATCTTGTATGGTGGCCTTTCAAGGACATCTTAGACTCAGCTCAGTCACTTTCATCAGACTCTGTGGTTTATTAGCATATTGACATGCTAACCTTAGCATGATGCCATCCCTATAGTATGGATATCAACATGCTAACAGCTAGCATGTTGACTTTCTACTGCTCAGCATGTGTACAGTGAACATGCTAACAGGACCCAGTGGTTCGTGTGTCTGTCTGAGTGTCACATGTTTGATGCTGTTCAATAAAAACCAAAACTACACGCTCATTCCTTTGTTTTCTGTCTTTCTCTACTTCAGCTAGATTTTTGGGTCGGTGTCAGTAAAGATGCTCTGTAACAGAAGATGACCCTTCCTGTCGCCTCTCAGAACAATCCAACACCAGATACAGTAAAGGAACATTATCACCTTGTTAGGAGTCAGTCCTGGACGTTGGAATGTTTCAGAGCTGAATGTCGGATGATACTGGAGTGTTGAGGTCTCTGTGGGTCACAGTCCTCCTCCAACCTGCAGACCACCTGATTATTGATCTGTTGAAGCGTGACTGCAGACTCATTCAAAGATTTCAGGGCTCCGGATCTCCTCTGACCCTGGAACATACGGCCAGGGTATGTTCTGGTCCATACGGCCACTTTACTGTGTTGGTTTATTCTATAACACATGACATCTATTTCCTGTCTGTCCTGAGAGGGGAACCTGGTGCCTACATTACCCACAATCCTGGTGTGTGTGCAGGTAGTTTAGATGCAGGTCACACCTCAGATGTGTCAAACTTGACTGACAGCGGAGTGTTTCCTCGTTCTCTCGAGGTCGACTCCTCGTGTTATTGATTGTGGGCGTTGGAGGATCTGACAAACTTTAGGATTATTCTGCAGCGTGACTCAGACTCATTTCACTGTCAGATCACTTTTACTGAACCTGAACACAGTCTGTGTCTCTAAGGCTGGGAGTTGCTGCTGCAGCGCCACATGCTGACAACTACAGAAGCTAACTTCCTGCTTGATGTTAAAATATGAACTTTATGAACAGAGGCTGTAAACAAACTGTTCAGACATCAGAAACACGGAGGAGAAAACGTAGCTCAGCTGACCAACCAGAGCTTTCGTGCTCTCCATGTCGGCCGTGTCAGTCCGTCCTCCACTTCGGTCCGCACTGAAATATCTCAACAACTATTGGCTGGATTGTGATGAAATGTTGCACAGATATATCTCAGCATGTACTTGAGGGACGGGATCCCAGTCTGGTACAGACGTGGCTAGCATGGCTGCAGTCTGTTTAAATCTCGTTAAATTAAGGAGGAGTATCAATAAGAGTATTGAAAAGCAGCATCAGTATTGATACCTATTGATAAAATGCCAGTTTGGACTTCAGGTTCTCCTGCCTCATGAAGCTGGCTGTTGACACACATCGTACTGGGAACACTGGAGAGCCGGTGCAACAAGTCAGGAGGTTTAGATTCAGCCTGACGTACGTGTGTGTGTCACTCTTCTTCTTCTCTTGTTTTTCTGCTGACTCAGGTCACCTGGTTTTGATGAGTGAGTCATAAACGCTGACAGAGTGGATCAGAACGTTTCACTCTTCAGTCTGATTCACATGAAACCATCAGCAGTTCAAGTCTGTGTGGTTTCTGCTGAACAGCGCCCCCTGTGGCCACACGTGGTCATCACATTAACTTTTAGCTGTAAACAGTTTCATTTTATGGTTTAACAGCACTGTGGTGAGGGTGTGGTGAGCGATGGAGGTTAATAGAAACCAATCCTGGCTGTTGGCAGGAAACAGGATTGAACCACGGTCTCTGTTGACGACCTCCTTCTGTGGACGTTGTGTCTCTATAACATCACCTGACTTCCTGTCTTGCTCCTGATGGACAAGAGTCATAACTGATCAGATTGATCTATTGATTGATTGGTTTGTAAAACTTCTGACATTATTAACATTATTAACATCAAAGGAAAAGCAGCAAATCTTCACATCTGAGAAGCAAAAATCACTTCAACCATTCATTTTCTGTCAGTCAGCTGATTGATCAATGGACTGATCGATCAGCTGTACTTCATTTATAACAAACATCAGATTTTATAAACGCTTCAGGTCTTTTGTGTAAAAATCTGAATCTGTAAAGTAACTAAAGCTGTCGGATAAATGTAGTGCAGTAAAAGTACAATATTTTCCTCTGAGAAATACTCAAGTAAAAGTAAAAAGTACCTCAAATTTGTACTTAAAATACAGTACTTGTGTAAATGTACTTAGTTACTAGTAGAGATTACTCTGATAAATTGATAAAATATTAAAAATGTCTCAAAACTGAATCTGGTGTCACAGTAAAAGCTGTAAAATAAAGGCGTAATTATTAAAAGCTGTGATGTCCTCCGTCGTTACTGGATGAAGTGAGATGCATGCTGGGTAAAATGTGCAGAACAAGAACATATGGGGCCGATGATAACAAACGGGAGAACAGAAGGAGACTAGGGACAGGAAGAGGAAGTGGCTCCTGCTCCGACTCCGTCACACTGACTTCACAACACCAGCTGCTTCTCTGAGCGAGTCCGTCTGGTCCGGCTCGGTTCTTCAGTCCAGTTCAGACGTCCAGAGCCCGACTGCAGTAATCTGACTGGAGTTACAGCTCACCTTTAACATTCACTTTATGCCCTAAACATCACACACAAGCAATCGGTCCATTAGTAGATCGACGAAAAGTTCATCTGCAACTATTTTTGAGAATCGATTAATCGTTGTTTTTTTTCAACATTCACTAATTCATTCTTTAATTAGTGAAAAGCTCATTTTGAGATCCTCAGCTGCGTTTGTGATTTCATTATTTTATCATCGTTTGGGGAAGTTGTTTGTCTGGTGGTCATTTATTAAACTCACTTCCCCCGACTTCATTTCTCTGAACATAAAACAGCTTCACACAACAGCAACAGCACAGAGAGACGTTCATGGTCCCCTCAGGATGAACCGTAAGAACTTTGGTGATCCTCTGACTTTTCATCTAGCGCCACCATCAGGTCAGTCTTAGTTTGTACCAAAAGAACTAATGACACTCCCATCAGCCTCAGCTGCACTGTTTACTAATAATTAGCTAATGTTAGCATGCTAACACGCTAAGCTAATAAAATAACATGTTAGCATTACTATTGTTAGCATGCTGACATCAGCGCCACTGCGTATTGAGGATAAAAAACAGTTGGAATAAAACACAGTAGGCAGATTCGTACGGAATGAATCGTGTTTAAATGTATCGTCACATTTAAATAAAAACAGTAAATTAATTAAAACAAAATCATCAACAAAAATAATCACATTTTTCTAATTTAATAATCGTGACAAACTGGAGCCCACTGACTTTTTAGTTGAACAGCTCTGCTAACAGACTCATGCTAGCGGCTAAAAGCAGCATGGTGGAAGCATGTTGCTGTATAATGTTTTGTTTCCATTCAGGGTTTTTACCAAAACACATAATGTGAATCTTTTCCTTTCTCATAAAACATTCGAAAGCAGATTTTAAAGCCTACAATCTCCCGTCTTCTTCTTCACTGCCTTTGGCTGACGCTTTGTGTTTCTCCGTGTTTTACCGCCACCTGCTGTCCATCAGTGGACCACCAGCTAGTCGACAAGATCCAAACGGACCAGGGGCCCGCTCATCAAACCATCAAATCCCACAGGGAACTTTTAACGGATCACAATCGGAAGCGTTTTCCCTTTTTTTTTTTGTTGTTGGTGAAATGCAAAACAGACTTTGCAATTAAAAATAAACCCAGATTTATTCAAGAAAATGTCCCATCATACCTTTCATTACATTCATGCAACTCATTTCTTCCAGAGGAAATCTTCAGGGAACCACGAGAACACGTTTATGTACCTGATACGATTCTGTCTTCATGTTCTCCAACTAAAATCTGTCGATTATTCAGTGTTTGTGTGTCCAGAATTTTAGCTTTTTAGGAACTTTTTTACAGGATTAGCACCCTGAAAGAAATGATTTATCTCGTCTGTTTAACTTGACGTGTTTCTCGATGCATTCTGAAAAGGTTTCATGAGCATCAGGAGGAGAATTTGATCTGAGAACATGAAACAACGAACATCACACATTAACGTGCATGTAAATGCTCTCTGTCTTCCTCTGTGTCTGTCTGCAGGGAAAGTAAACTCTCAGTATCAATAACCGTTTCTAACTTCCTCATTTCTGTTTACATCAGTTCATGACTCCACCAGAGCTGCTTCCTGTCCGACCCGCCCATCCTCTCTGACCGCTGTCACACTGATGCAAATTCATTTGAAAACAGATCTTTTATCCACACCAGATTGGTGTCTTGCACAAAACATTTGCATTTGTGTTGGCATGACAACTGCACCAGTATAAGGTATCGGGCACAAAAACTACCTTTTCTAATTCTTCAAAGATAAAATTCTAACAAAACATAAAAAATCAAATTTTTAGCATACATTTTCCAAACAGTCTCTCAGGCAGTTAAGCCACAGAATCGTCCCAACTCGAACCCGTCGGGTCCCGGGTGTGGCAGTCGAGGTTCGGTCCTACAGCAGGACGCAGGGTCTCTTGCTGACGGTGGGCTGCGGGTTGAGGAAGGACCTCACGGCCTCGGCGAACACATCCTTTATGCCGTCCTGGTTGAGGGCCGAACACTCCAGGTAGCGGACGGCGTGGATCTGGCGGGCGAGGGCGGCGCCCTGCTGGTGGGTGACGGGCGCCTGGTTCTGCTCCTTCAGCTTCCTCTGAGTCTCAGCGTCGTTCCGGAGGTCACTCTTTGTGCCGACCAGGAGGATGGGAACGCCGGGACAATGGTGGGACACCTGGTGATGAAGACAAACAAGAAAGAGCGAAAGAACCGTCAACAACTAGAAGCTACTTTGTCTTCAAAGCAAACGTTTGATATTTCGGGTTTCTCTTCTTCTCTTTCTTGCTCAGAGTTCGTTCCATTCGTTCAACTAGTTCATTCAATCTAGAAAAGTCTAATAAACAGATCAGAATTTGGCTTTTCAGTTTTTGTAGGCATCAGAAAAGGAAAAGAGTGTTTTCATCTTGGAATGGGTAAACAAACCATCAAGTCCTGTTTTCAGGTATTTGTTTTGTACTGCACTCCTCTGCCAGAAATTAAGGAAGTTTTTAAGGAAAATGAATGTTAGAGACAACAACCTAAACTGTGTTTCCTGCATTAAACCTTCTGCTGTCCTTGCCGACGTGTTTTACACATCAGAGTTTAGACAGTTAATCTGTGAGTGTGAGCCCTGGTGCCGGGTGGAGTTTGACCTCTGACCTCTGGATGCCACTTGTGTTTGATGTTCTCGTAGGAGGCCGGGCTTGAGATGGAGAAGCAGATGATGAAGACGTTGGTCTGCGGGTAGGACAGCGTCCTCAGCCGGTCGTACTCCTCCTGACCCGCCGTGTCCCACAGGTTCAGACTGATGGTCCTGCCGTCCACCGTCACCTGAACGCACCGCACACACAGGTACACACACACACACACACCTGGTCAGAGATTTGTGTATCTGTGTTATGTAATTATGGTGATAAAAACATGTTGTTTGGTTCATAACAACATATGAATATTAACGTATTAATCAATAATGAAAACAGTCATTAGGTGCAGCACACACTCACACACACACCTGGCTGCTGTAGTTGTCGAACACAGTGGGGATGTACTCTTTGGGAAAAGCTCCGGTGGTGTAGGAGATGAGGAGGCAGGTCTTCCCCACAGCACCGTCACCCACAACCACACACTTTATACTCTGCATGATGACCTCTGACCTCTGACCCTTCAGCAACCTGCAACACACACACACACATTATGCGTTGACACAGTGCAGGTCTGTGTGTGTCAGTGATGCTTCGGGTGAGACGTGAAATGTGATCCAGGAAGTCTGATTCATGTGTTTAAAGGTTTCTCAGAAGCTAAAATTCAGCATGCATCTGATTGGCCAATGCAGCGTCTTGCTGACTCTCTGCTGCAGTCTGATTGGTAGTTAGACAACGTTTAGTTCCCGTGAGTGTTAATAAGTTGTATGTAGCGTACAGCCTGATACTGTAAGAGGATAATGAAGCATGTTGCTTTACTTCTCGCCACTGTTGAAGCAGCTAATACTCAAAAACTGGAATCACCTGATACATTTGGAGGTCCAGACCCAGGTATACCGAGGCAACACATGACTTGGACCTGCCGGCACCATTCACGAGGAGGGGAGCGCTCGTGAGATTTGCTCATTAGCATAACTGACGCCCCTAAAATCACCATATAAGGCTTCCTGTTCCGCTCCGTTTGTGCTTTGTTCACAAAAATGTCACCAAATAGTGAAAGAAGAGTTTCACACTGCGGAGTGTCAAGATGATTGTATAGCTGATACACATATTAGATGAGACAACATTACAGCAGGTGATGTCACACCTGCCAGGTGTTATAACAGAGGATGAAAGACTCCATGATGATCACAATGAACAGAATATAAATTAGCATGAAGTCTTGTTTCTAAACTTTGTTTTGAAAAGTTTATTGTTATTATTCTAACTTCCTGGCTGTCTGTTCACGATTCGTACGACTACGACTCGTTCGCACAATTGTAAATATGTAAATATAAATAAAAATTCTCCTAAATCACTCATAAGCGCCACTGAAGAAGAGTCTGTTTGTACGAGTGGGTAACATCAGAATATTTCCAGTGAAGAGAAACAGTCTGCAGAGTTTACCTTCAGGGAGTCTGATTGGTTCACTCGTCCTGCTCCAGCTGTCAGAGACACTTCAGTTTCCTTCAGTTTAACACAGTTTGTTCAGAAACACGTGACGTCCCATCGTCTGACTGTGGGGGACAGTATTTGTGTTTATGGAAATGATCGCTGGAGGAAACGGTCTCCAAACAAAACAGATGTTATCCTGCACACACACACACACACACACACACATTCAAACACACACACACACAGATTTGAATGCCAGTGTGTGGATGTATTAAAGTCACACACACAGACTCCTCCCACACATTTATTTACATTTATGTGACAGAAAGACAAAAAATGTGTCTTTGTGTCTCGTTGTCTATCCTTCTTCTGTCTCCAATTTTATTTAAAAAGTTAATCTGCCTGAGAGACAGCAGAAGTAGTATCAGTAGTAGTAGCAGTACTGGTGGTACTAGTAGTGGAACACAATGTTTGAAGCAGTAGTTTGCAGTGTTAGATTTTGTTATATTGTCAAGTGTTTCTGTTATTTTGTCCACCCCTTCACATTCAGGAAGTGGACAAAATATCTTTGTGGTGTTGCTGTCAAGTCAGTAAATCCTGAGTCCAGGTCACGTCCACAGGCGTCAGAGTTCAACTCCAAGTCACAGAGGTCATGTTCAAGTCCCTGACATGATGTCGAGTCACCCACATCATGTCCGAGTCGTCTGGATCTGGTCCGAGTCGTCTGGATCAGGTCTGAGTCACCCACATCATGTCCGAGTCACCCACATCATGTCCGAGTCGTCTGGATCGTGTCCGAGTCGTCTGGATCGTGTCCGAGTCGTCTGGATCTGGTCCGAGTCGTCTGGATCAGGTCTGAGTCACCCACATCATGTCCGAGTCGTCTGGATCGTGTCCGAGTCATGCTTGAGTCCCTGAGTTCATGTCAGAGTCACCAGATTGTTTCAGTAATCTCGTCCATGTCACCAAGATCATGTCCAAATCACAAAAACTCATCTCTGAGTGAGTCATCCAGAAACAACTCGTACTCTAATCCCCAAGTCACGTTCGAGTCACCGAGCTCGTGTCTAAGCTGTAGAGGTCGTATTTCTGTCAGTTTGAGTACAACAGCAGCACCTTTATAAACCAGCGAAGAAGAGAATGAACAGTTAAAGAAACATCGAATTAAGAACAGACAGAAACAGAGAGTGCTGGTGTGTTAGTTTGTCTGTTTCATAGTCTTAGTTTGAGTTTCAGTGTGTCAGTAGACAATGATTTAAATATGAAAAGTGAACATAATTCTGGGGGACTGTGTGCTGGACAGTGAAATAGTAACTCTGTAGTGTCTCTCCAGATGTTTGGATAGAGAAAGTGGCTCAACCCAGACTCTGGGGACGCTGCACCCCCCCCCCTCTGGGCGGAGGTCGGCTGATCTCACTCCTGCTGGAAGCTTTAACCTCTGATCTCACAGGTTTTCATTTTCTCCTTCATGTTGTTTAGATGGTAAACTGGGAGGAGAACTGTGACCTCTGACCTTTGCAGTGGTGGAAGAAATATTCAGATCCTTAACTTAAAGTATAACTCTGGTGTTAATCTAGATTTTCCTACAGTAAACAAATCTCCTGTGCAGATTCAAACCAACAACATTCGAGTCCGTCTCTCAGTCCTGTCTCACTTCCTGTCTGTGGCTCTCACAAATATATAGTTTCATGTTTCAAACAGCTGCTCACTGTAGATTTTATCAAACATACAGGAGGAAATAGTGACTTTGTTGGGGACTATTTTCAGCGGCGGATTACACACAATACTTAGAACGAATAGAACACAAAGAACGAATGTTACCGAAAAATAAAGCAGCACTTTTGACTGACAGACGCTGATAACCTGCAGAGACACTGGAGAAGAATGAAAGAAACGTTTGAAGTGTTGAAACGATGTCCTTTTGTAATTCAGATGTAGTTGGGGAAAAAGGAAGCTTTCAGTAAAAAAAGTCATCGTGGTTTAATGTTGAAATAAAGCAGCAACTTCAGTGAAGAAAACGGCGTAAACTCAGAGGCGTGATGTGTGACTGTCCGCCCGCATCTCTGGTTTCAACACATGCAGTCTAATTATATTCACTAAAAGAAGTTTAATGTTACTCAATAAATTACTGTATAACCCCGACATCACTTCATATAGTGTTCAGCTCAGGTGTTCAGCTGCAGTTCCTCTAACGTCCACTAGATGCTGCTGTGATTAAACTGTGACTGTACTGAAGTGAATGGGAAAACCCTCAACTTCTCTCCATAAAGACATCATGCTCCTGTTTCTTGGTGGCCAAAATCAAGTTTTTATTCAACTACTTTTCAGTGTCAAATACAAACAGTAGCTAATAGCTAATAGCTGTAGAAGCTCCTTGCGTGATGGTTTTGTCTCCAGTGAAACCAGCAGGTCTGAAAACGCAGATGTGACGGGGAACCGTGTGCTGACAGAGTCAGACTGTGAGAGGAAGAAAGAAGACACGCTGAGAAAAAAGAGGAAGAAGAAGAATCAAGGTCAGTAACCTGAAGCAGGCTGCAAACGACTGAAACACACACTCATTGTGTAAAAGCAGCCTTCCTCCAAGTGTGTGTGTGTGATTAAAGTGTGAATCTGAAACAAACACATCACATTTGCTGTTTTTGAATGCCAGTTAATAATTAGCATAATATGGGGCTGTCAAACCATGAGACACTACAACCTGAACATTCTAGAACTCTGATGTCACAGCTCTAGATGTAGTCCTCTCCATAGCAACAGCCGCTGAGACTGATGGGTACTGTAGTGTCAACAAACACAACACTACTGTCTGGTCTCTCATGAAGCTGTAACTCTGCACTGACCGGACAGTTGTTTTCTGACCTAGCTGCTGTACTACGCACACAAGGAAGTAGTTCATTTCCTGTTGCAGAGTTTGTTTTACCCGGGTACAGAATCGATTTGTTTTCGGCCCAGAAGGCTGAGCCCAGTTACCCTATGGAGGCTTCAGCTGCTTGTATCCGCAATCTCATTCTTTCGGTCACCCCCCAAAGCTCGTGACCACAGGTGAGGGTTGGAACGATCGACTGGTAAATCAAGAGCTTTGCCTTCCGACACAGCTCCCTCTGAACCACAACGGTCCAGTACACCACCCACATTACTATACGCCTGTTGATCTCACACTTTATTTTACCCTCATTCGTGAACGAGACCCTGAGATACTTGAACTCCTTCACTTGGGGCAGCAACTCACTCCCAACCCGGAAGGAGCAGTCCACGGCCTCAGACTTGGACCCTCCATCCATGGCCCCAACTTTTGCTCAATTTTAGGAATTTTAGAGGCCACTATAGAGTACATAATACTTCCTATTATGGAAAATGGCGGAGAGTAAACATAGTTCACTAGGTAGCAAATGGCAAGTAAAGCTGGGCAGAAAGCTGCACGACTTTATTTATCTTGTATGTTGTGTTACCTCACTGGAGTGCTGGAACTACCTGTAATATAATATCTCACCTGGTAAATTCATTATAATGTCCATTTTGACAGCACTAATTCCATCAGTACATCAACAGAGTCATGTCATACTCACCACTCTGCTCAAAACACTTTCTCCCCTCTACTTTTTTTCAGGTGTGGGGAAGTTATTCTCAATGCAACTGAACAGTTCCTGCAAGTGTTTCAAATTAAAAGCCTACCAGGAAAGGGAAGGCATAATCCTTCCCTTTGAGCGACATGTTGGAAGTGTTGAGTTTGTATCAACCGCAAATTAAAACAGGAGCAGATCAGAAAACATCTTACTAAAATATCATCAAATATACTTTTAAAATAGGGGAATTAGAAATAAAGGTATGTCTCTAATAGAAGCATTTTCTCTCTGTAGTTGAGGGAAATAAAAGCTTTGGCCACAGTTTGAGGATTTATGGTGAGGAAGTTAGGCTGAAATGTAATCAGTGACTGAAGGCAGCCTGTTGTCTCCTTCCTTCGTGGTTTTACTGGTCTTATATGTCACCATTTCAGGAACTAAGAAGCAGCTTAGCTTTCGTCTTGTCAGCTGGGTTCTTTTTCTGTCTTTTTATTTAATTTAGCTGGTTTAGAGTCTCACAGAGGAACCGAGTCATCCTGCAGCTGAAGCTCTGACGGGGAAATCTCTGAAATTGGAGCTACGAGGTTTACCGAATATTTTCACGACCGATCTTTCAGTAATCAGAAAACCCTATCTGAGAAAAGAGACACCTGCTCTGCAAAATGAGCAGATTAAAGTGTTTTTAAGGACAACAAGAGGTAATGTACATGTATTCCGACCGGGTGGTGGACAAAGAAATAAAACAGAAACATTTTGAACAACACAGATGTTCGTCACGTGAACAGGCAGTGGAAGACAAGTGCACAAACTGGGAGAATATCAGACCAAAGCAGAACTAAAACACCAGACGGTTGTCCAACTCTATACTTCATGTTAGCATGCTAACATGGTTAATGTTACATAGCAAAGGTTACAATGTTAAGAGGGGGCACGGCTCCACACACACCTGAAATGTCAGTAATGATCCCTCACTGCACAGGAAAACTGTGACTACACAACTACAGTAAGAGGAGTAGGTCAGGGTTGAAGCAGGAAGTGGGTCTGTACACGGTGATGGGCGATTACAAACTTCACACCTCTGCTTTAAATTAGTCTGACCTGGAGGTTTGTTTCCAGTCTGTCTGCCCGTCTCACTGTTGGTGTTTCTCTTCATAGTGATGTCACCATATTCCCAAATCTAAATTTAAATACAGTCTTATTATTACTGACTCACTTTACTGACATACTAATGCAGCATTTCCTCACCCCCCCCACCCTAATAAACAGTCAGACGCCGAAGAGGAACTGGTCTGTGTTGAAACTGAAACAGGAGGGGTTTGTCCGGCGCTCTGTTCATCCAGCAGCAGCATGTGTGAAGGAAACCTGTTTACTGAAACAGTCTGACCAGCATTTTATATCAGGACACACAGCAACAACTCTATGAACTGTTAAATGTTAAACCCGACCAGGGCTCAAACACTGGTGAACATCGGATACAAAATGAGTCCTGTGATTGTAGTCTGACAGCTGAATGATTCAACTGAACTTCTGTGACATATCTCACTCTCTGACTTCCTGTTTCATTCTGGGAAGCCTGAAACTGTCCAACTTGACTGTGATGTTTCTGATTCACAACTGAGCGCGTGCGGCTGCTGATGTGTGATGTCATCGGTCACGATTAGATCTTATAATACTGTTTTAGTCCTGTGATATTTCTCAGACTTTACTGGGCACACAGCTATTTTGAAAGACATGTAGGGTTTTTTCACAACCTGGCAACCTAAAACGTCTTCTCATTAATGTTTTTAACTGGTCTATAAAATATTAGTGAAAGATTTATTCACCATAAATAAAGCTGCCTTATTAGAAAGTGGTACAAGTGATATTTTTACAGTTAATGCATGAGCTTCTGGTACTTTATGGTCATTTTAAATTCACTGAGGCTGTACTCTAGTGTTCATAGATTCTCTATATATTCCAATATTTACTTCAGAATTGTGCCTCTGCTTTATGTTTTTATCCATCCAGAAACATCCATTTTTCATTTTAGCCAATTTACAAAACACACAGCAACACTGCAGGTATTACAGTAATTCTCCTATGATATTATATAAGTTAGTATTCCTATGATATTCTCGTAGTAATCCTGCTGTGTTGTTGTAGTTATTAAGACGTAGTACCCATAGTCTTTCTCTCTCTATATTAAATCGTGTAGTGTTTCTATGATATTCTAATATGTACTGAGACACATTGCCTGTAATATTTCCATAGTTATAAGTATATACAGGTAAGTATTGCTGTGGTATTCTCACAGTAATCTTATTGTGTTGTTGTAGTTATTTCTCTGTATATCCACTACTCTCTCTGTAGTACTTCTATGATATTTATATGAATATTTATTTAGACATACCGCCTGTAATGTTCACATACGGTAGTGCAATATTCCCAGTGCTGGAAAGTAACTAAGTACATTTACTCAAGTACTGTACTTAATGTGAGGTACTTGTACTTTAATTGAGTCTAATGTTGAGGTTTGGACTGTTGGTTGTGAAGGAGTCACTTTGGGCTCTGGCTCATTGTGATCAATCAATCAATCTATCAATCAATCAATCAATGGATGAATGGAGAAAAGAATCAGCAGATGAATCCAGAATGAATCATTAGATACAAACTAGTTGAAAATGAGCTCCGACAGTAAAATCCTGCTTTTCCATGAACGATGAGGAAGAATCATCTAATGAGATCAGATAGAACATGTACTGCTTTAATACTCAACACTACACTTTACTGAGTACTCACAGTGTTACTGAGTACACTCACACTATTACTGAGTACACACACTGTTACTGAGTACTCACACTGTTACTGAGTACTCACTCTGTTACGGAGTACTCACACTGTTACTGAGTACTCACTCTGTTACTGAGTACTCACTCTGTTACTGAGTACTCACTCTGTTACTGAGTACACTCACACACTGTTACTGAGTACACTCACACTGTTACTGAGTACACTCACACTGTTACTGAGTACTCACTCTGTTACTGAGTACTCACACTGTTACTGAGTACTCACTCTTACTGAATACTCACTCTGTTACTGAGTACACTCACACACTATTACTGAGTACAC